>CAJQUN010000092.1:600000-886981 GCA_907163345.1 Haberlea rhodopensis
GTGTAGTACATTTTGGGATGCGGGGGAAGTTATCCCCGAGATATGTTGGGCCGTACGAGATCTTACAGCGTATTGGTACTCTGGCATACCGACTGGCTTTACCACCCTCTCTGTCTGGCATACATGATGTGTTTCACGTATCTATGTTGCGGAAGTACGAGCCAGATCCTTCTCATGTGTTGCAACCTTCTGAGGTTCAGATAAAGTCCCATGTTTCCTATGAGGAGCGACCTGTCAGGATTCTGGATCGGGCAGATCGCAGATTATGAAACAAAGTTATACCTATGATCAAAGTTCAGTGGGATCGTAGGGTTATTGAAGAGGCCACGTGGGAGACGGAGCGACACATGGTGCAACACTATCCGGAACTATTTTCTGGTATGTGATTTATGTCTTATTCGTTTGGTAAGTGCATGCTGATTTCGAGGACGAAATCTTATAAGTAGGGGAGTATTGTGATATCCCCGAAATGATTATGTACATTTAAACATTCATATGTTATATGAGGATTATGGTGTTAAATTGTGGAGTTGATTTATTTATATTGGGAAATGCTTAGTCATGTGGTGGTCATGGTCTATTAAAGCATTTCAGGGTGCATGTGATATATGTTGGGAATTTGGGTTATGGCATGATTATTTGGGGTGGGTGTTTTGAGGAATGTATTAATTAAGTAAAGATATAAAATATCGAGTGATGATATTTTAATACATCGTGCTAAATACCGGAGCACAATTAAACACCACATGGCACCCCAACCTCACCACCCCACCCCCATCACTCGGTCACCAACCCATCCCCCTCAACACATACCTCCTTCTCTTCCCCACTACTCCACCTCCAATCATTTTTCTCCTCTCATTTTTTCCTCTCAAAAAACGTCCAGAAGAGCTGCATTAAGGGAGGAAAAACGGCTGGTAAAGGTGTCCAAAATTCATACCAAAAGAGGAGCAAAAAGGGGAGCCTTCACAGATAGCCACACAACGCAGGGGATAGAGTCCTGCCACATACCATATTTTGGAAAGGTACGTAAGCGACGTACGGGCACCCAACGGTAACGTGTATTATATGTTTGTCGATTTGACATACGATAAATGCAATATGCATTGTTGTTGCATATGTATGTTGTGGAACATTTGGTGTGTATTCCATGAGTCACGGTTATCACATTGATGATTTTAATGCTTACCGCTATTATACCGCTAAAAATGTGGAGCGAGGGGTGTAGGTCCGCTTGCACATGGAGGCGAGGTTTACCATACGAAGCGAGGATAGAAATACCGCTTGTATGAAGAAGCGAGCGGGGGGAGGTCCGCTTGTTCTAAAGTTATGAAGCGAGGGGCATTAAAATACACTGATGATAAACTGACTAAGGATTGAAGTAAAGATTTAAGAAGTAAAGTTATGTCATGACATTTATTTAAAGAAACCATAATATCATATATTGATTTGATTATGAGTTATGGTACATGGACAACCAAAATGGGCATTTTAAATGCATTGGAATTCAGGAAGTATCATATGCCTATGATTTATGCATTTATGCTTTACATTCATATTATGTTGAATATGAACTATGATGTGCTCATGTGTTGGGGGTTGTCTTTGTAGGTGCTTTTACTACGGAGAACCAGGGTCGGGGTTGATACTTTGAGCTGTAGAGAGTGCTACAAGGATAGCGGAATAGAGAAATTCCTTTTGTATAGCTTCTACAAAGTGTAGAGAAAAGCTATAGTTTAGTAACCTTTGTTAGGAATATGTATAATTCCTTTTTGAACTTTCGGTACTGAAATCTCTTAAGCTCAGGATTATCAACATGGTCTAATACTCTGATTTATGAATGATTAGTTCTCTTAATTGCACCTTAGAATCTTGTATTGATAACGGGGTCTTACAGTATAAATATATCCAGTTTTCCGAACGATGGTTCGAGGTTAGAGGGTCATGGATTCATGACTTTTTCCTTGTGAGGAAGGCGGTATTGATATACCTACCGATTGGGAATCTTTGGGGGATTCAATGAGCCGGTTTGTGGGGTGTTGATGTTGGAATCACACCATTAGTCGTTAGTCTGTCAATCATTATTCTCTGCGAGGTGAGAATAGTTGGGGATTGACAGTTGGTTTTGGGACTTTGGGTATGATTGGAGATACCCGAGTCTACTGCATTGAGTATGTATGTTGTGTTGGTACATAGGCATGTATGCCAGTGTGTATACGTATGCCAACATTTTATTTGGTCCTCGTCGAGCATCGGGTTAGTGTGCTTGGATGAATGAATCTCCGGTGAGAGATTGTATCACCTTGAGATTGGTAATCTCGATGGCACGATTTATTCTGAAGAATGATCGTGAGATTTGGTTGACTTCCTCCGAGGAGGAATTGTAGTACCTTGGGGTCATGGAAATTCACTTCTGGATAATTCGATAGCCTCCCTATTTTAGGATTGTTGAATCCTAGGATAAGTGAGGGATGGCCAGGATTTGGATTTGTTAGGTGTCGTGATTGACACGTGTGGCGGGAATGCAATTGATTTTCTTGCATGTCCTTTCGAGAACATGAGACCTTGTGGAGTCTCGATAGTGTGTTTGGGAC
The DNA here is from genome assembly GCA_907163345.1 of Haberlea rhodopensis. Taxonomy (NCBI): domain Eukaryota; kingdom Viridiplantae; phylum Streptophyta; class Magnoliopsida; order Lamiales; family Gesneriaceae; genus Haberlea; species Haberlea rhodopensis. The sequence continues at coordinate 602,595 of CAJQUN010000092.1, forward strand.
CAAGATGTGATTTCTTGGAACACACGGATGTAGACATCTTTGGAGATGTGTTTTGTGTCGATCGGTGACAATGAGTTGTCTGATCCGTGTTGCAAGTGGTGCAACTACTCCTCTGTTGGAGATGGATTTGGAAAATGGGAACCGATGTAGTTTAGTACACGGTTGTGTACCGGTGTTTTCCTTGGAAACGATGTAGATTTAACATCATAGGCTAAATCGTAAAGATATCATCGAGGCGATATCTATTTTGGAATCACGAATGATTCGTTTGATTTGCAGTTAGGGTTGGCTGACTACTTTTGAGACGGTTAGCACCGAAAAATGCTGAGTCTTTCTTTGGGTTTGGGAGGTTTACTCCATTCCATATTTTGGTGCGAGGCCAGTGTCCTCGCGGTTGGTATGTCGTTCATGACATGTTCATGATTCGACGATGTGAATCCGTTTGATTTTGTAATCTCGGCAATACGTGGAGTACGCCGTGTAAATTTCGAGGACAAAATTTTATTAATGGGGGATAATTGTGATGCCCGGGGATTTATGGTGTTAATCCCGGTATGCTAATAATCCTTAAAGGATTTTAATTGTGGCAATTATGAATTAATTGCGGTTTCGGGACTCTCGGGGATTTCAAATCCGGTTTTTGGAGTCGTTGGATCCAAGGGATGAGATTATATTCTCATCGTGGTGTTAATCTTAGAATTTGGTTTTTGGTGGAATCTGGGGTCCGGAGTACTTTTGTACTGGAGCTGATAATGGAATTTGAGTTGGAGAGATAATTATTGAAAACAGATAATTTTTAATGAATCATGATGTAGTTGTGGAGGTATTGGTATTTTATGGAGCCTTGGTGCTATATATACCAAATGGAATCGGTATTCCGTCATTATACGGAATCTCTCCTCTCTCTCCTCTCCTTCACGCCTCCCTCTCACCCCAAACCCTTCCCTCTTCTTCACTTGGAAACAAATCGATGGGGGCTCATCTTGGGAGCCCGATTTCTTGAAGAAAGGCTGGTAATCTTCTTCTCCTCACCTTTAGCTTCGATTTGATTATAGTTTTGTGCTAGATGGTTGAGTTTTGGGTTGGATTTGAGATTTGGGGTTTTGGTTAAAAATCTAAAATGTTGTTTTTAGAGTTTTTAGAGTTTTTATTGAGTTTAATTGGTGTATTGGAGGTGTTGAGGAAGTTAGGGGTGTTGGTTTTGAGTTTGGGTGTCAAAAACACCATGGAAGCTCGAGTTTTTCGAAAAATCGCAGGTCGCGATCGATCGCCGACGAGCAGCTAAAAATTTGTTGAAGACAAACAGTGATGGCGATCGATCGCAAGGTCTCGGCGATCGATCTCGAGTGGGTTGGCGATCGATCGCGAAGAGGCGCTGTTTGGCCACTGGTTTGGGGCGATCAATCGCGATGAAATCGACGATCGATCGCTGCTTGCAGAATGTTGTTTTTTCAAAATTTTGGAAAAATGTCGGGATTTTGGAATCGAGGTTTAAGTGGCCCATGTCCGGGTCAATGTCTACATTCCAATGGGAATGTTATGCTTTTAATGGATTGGTTGGAACCAAAGTTTAATATAACGGAATTCTCGGTTGAGTTTTGGCTATCTTTTAAACATATAAAATGAAATATTTTGGGTATTATGCATGTTTAGCCGGGGGGCTTTTATTTTGGTAATCGTCATGGATGGACGATAGGTTTGGAAGTTGTGAACGTGCTTGGGCACGTGATTGCATTCCTATGTTTAATTGAGAGTTATTTGCATGTTAGCACTTAACTCATCGGGTCGTGGGACGCAGGCAAGGTTGGACTCGAACTACGGAATTATAAGGTACGTATGACGTACGAGCATAGCCCTTTATTATAATTGCAATTGTTGAGTGCATGGTACACTGTATTGCAATAAATGTATATGGAAATGCATGGTATAAGGTATTAGCAATAAACGGATATTGAAATACATGGTTTATGGTAATTGCTATAAATGGATATATATGCATTGGGAATTATATGGTGCCGCTTTTGAGCGAGCAATGATTGGGATGTTGTCGCCTTTGAGCGAACATCGGTTATGACGCCACTGTTGTTGAGCATGCGTGAGAATGAAATGCCGCTATTGTAGAGCGAGCAATGAAATAGAACTATGGAACCATAAGTGAGATATATGGAATATCTGTAATCATTGTTTAATGATTTGATATTATTGATTATGATATCGGTATGTGGCAAATGGATTTGTTAATCAATGTAATGATTAACTGGCATTTGAGAATTTGATGGTTTCAGTTTATTTTGAGAACATGGATAGTACAGGGAATCCCGGATGAGGGTGATACCATCCAGGGAGCATCTTTTATATTTCATAGCATTTACATTTTGTAAATTATGAATTGTATTATTGTGATTATCGGTTTGGTGGGATTGGTATGATCACCCCGTTGGGGGCTGTCTCTGTTGGGGCAGGTGATTAGGTACATCGATGGCTTTGGAGTTGAGCTCGAGCTATGGAATGGATGTGCTTCCAGGGATCGAAGTACCAGTGACGGTATTGAGCATCGTGTTTTATACATTTGATACACACATACTTATTTGATGCTCGCATGTGAGCACTATTATGTGTATATGGTGTGTATAAAAATTCAAGGGCATTTCTCTCTCTTCATTTATGAGTTGCATACAATTATTTATTGAATTGCTAAATGAACTGAGAACATATTAGTGTATTATAATGGTGCATGATATGTATGTGGACTTTGTTGGGGGAAACTAGACATTATATAGAATAATATAAAGAATTTTATTTTTGACATGATTTGCTATGTTGACAAGTGGGGTTTCCCCTACATATGTGATTACATGCACTAAATGCTTGGGTTAATACACTAATAACGGATTAAGGGCACAATGGTCCTTACAAAATTCATTCTAGAAATTTTAAATACCATAAACCAAATTGCAAAATTATACTATTTTATTCCCAAAATGCCCCTAATGTATATGTAATTATATTTTTTTTTTGACACATTAATATACTTAATTTTGTAGTAAACAAATTTATTAGAGATGCTTTGCGTTTTAAACTTTAAAGTAATATTTAGTATAGCATTTTTTTGAGAGGATTTAGTATACCAATTTTATACATCCTTTTACCAACAAATGGTTTTATATTGCCTCAAATTAACAAAACGCGGTAATATCTAAAATTAATTTCAAGTAATGACTTTAAACTTAACTCATAAATTTTTAATAATCAAATAAATTTTATCTAGAAATTAAGTTGTCTCATAAATTAATTTAATTTTATTTAAATATAACTATAATAATATCATAATTTGTTTTAATACAATTAAATTTATTTCATCTTAAGATTCATAATTTGTTTTAATACAATTAAATTAATTAAGTTCATAAAATATTTTCTTACATATAATTATCTAAATATATTTTTAATTAATAACTTAGTTGTAATATTTAATTATTGTAACAAAAATATTGTATTTTGATAATAAAGTTAACCCATCAATAATCTGCAGAAAAAACCATGTCTCATTGAATCCTCAGCTGTGAAATTACAGATAAAATAAAACACAAACTTCAGTGATTGGGCATGGCTTTTGCATCATTTTTCTTCTGGAATTTAATCCTCTCCATGGGCGCGGCCACCAATAAAGCCGCCTTCTCCACCAATGGTAGCTTCATCAGGGCTCGAGTATTGCGACAAACTCATGTATTGCGACAAAGTCATCGGGAATGGACCTCAGCCTGTCAAAGGACAGCTTATTAAGGTAATTTCAAAGCTTTAAAAAGCCTAATATTTTCCTAAACAAAGGTTGCTAAGTGGTTCTGCCAAGCTAAAAAATTGTTGAACGGGTACAGGGAAACCGGTTCAGCAGTTTCTCAATAAATTAAATTTTTTCGGTTTCGCCAACTCGGTCTGTGGAATCAGTGATTCCTATTGTTTACTATATCAAGTCACCTTCCATCACCCAAACTGATCAACCCGTAGCCTTAATGGAACAGTTAAGCAGGTAATGTTTTGACCATCAACTTCACATGCAAAAATATGCAGGTAAATAAATTAAAATTTAAAAAACAAACAAATCTTTATCAAAATGCACACAACCATTAACCAGAGAGAGAGTGATGAAATCGGTGAAGGGAAGGACTACATGGTGGAGACTGTACAGGGATGGGAGTTTCAAATGAGATGGTGCTTCAGAAGCAAAAAAATCCATTTTCGGCATGACACTTTTAATAAATCAGTAGAAACTTTATAATTACTCAACCAACTCTTATGGTTTCAAATAGCATATTATTCGTGTATAACATTTTCAGATAAGCCAAAGATATTTTCTGCCATACATGATCACAAAGATGTCAAACTCGACTGTATTTAAAGACGGTGTAACAAAAGTAAAGCCGGTAAACATGATCAAGGATTCAGCCACTCAAGGGGATAAAGTCTACCAAAGATACTGTTACAAACAAAGTACTACCAAGCCCAATAGACATCCCAACTGATAGAGACAGTGATCCAACCTTTGAAACCCAAAAGGAAAAGCCCATAACATATCTGGTATATCAAACGAGAAACAAACAACACGTGAAGGAGGAGAAGGGTAGTTAGTTAGAAGTGAGAGAGGAATAAAAGTGAGTGGGAGGGCAGCAGATAATTCATTAAAGGATTTACGTGAGATTTGGTGCAAGCTTATGCTTGGAGAGTTTAACTTGTATTTCCTTCGCAGTTTTCCAGTTATATACGATCTTATTTCAGTAAATTACTTCGTGTTTCATCATTAATCCTTCTATTACTGTGTCAATCGTATTTTTCCCCTAACAAATTGGTCTGACGACGCGACTAAGGATATATACGAGCATGACTATGATCGATGCAAAAAATAGGGAACAGATTCAGATGTTTGGGATACGGACCGCTGCTAACGTTCGAAGGAGTTGATCCCGGGGCTAGCTTGTCACAGAGAGTTATTTTGCGAAGAATTCCACACACGAAATGATGAAGACATTTGGGGAGATGACTCAAAGCAACGGGGTTTGCCTATCCATCGTTGCTGTTCCAGTTCAACAATAGGCTCTCGAGGAGTTGGGAGAGAAGGCAGACATTAGAACAAGGCAGACATTAGAACAAGGTGGAAGCTACTACAGCCAACAAATCCGAAGAATTTCCTGGAACTAAGCCACATGAAATGTTGGAAGAATTAAACGTTGACTTGGTTAAGGGGAGGAAGGCAGAGGAGCTTAATGAAATATATGATATCAGGGTACAGGTTGCTAATTTTGAGGTGATAAGGTGTGATATCCCCGAAATAACTAATTGCATGTTGGATGTTAATTATGTTTATGCGATATTATGATGATAATTAGATGATATGTTGGGACTAATTATCTGGGTACAATGCTTGTCACATGGTAGGAGTGACCTGGTAGAGCATTTCGGGGTGCATGTTGTACTTGTGAGGAATCTTGGGTGTTAAAATGGTTTTAATGATATGGGTTGTGTTTATTTGGGAAAACATGATTTTAATAGGGATTTTGATGCATTGTAGTAAAATGCTTTTAAAATATCATGTAGAGGTATTTTCTATATCATGCTTGTGTCTTGATACACATTTAAAAACCATATCATGGCATGAGCCACTTGCATACCCCTTTACATCACATCACCCTCTCCTTATCAGCTTTTGGCCCCCAAAACCTCATCCATCCATCTTATCTCTTGCAAGATACTTTCCATTTTCGTTTCTGCATCTAAAGGAAAGGGGAAAACTTAGTGAAAGGGTTCATTTGGTGTTTTCTTGCTAGAAACTTGGAGCTCAAAGGGTAAGCTACCACCTTGGTTAAGTTTTGTTGAGTTTTGATTGGGTTTATAGCTTATTTTTGGGGATTTAAGGGTGGATCTTGGTCCAACATCTTGTTATGTTTGGAAGTTGCATTTTTAAAGTTGTTTTATGGCTTTAAGTTGAGCATGGTGGTTGTTCTTGGTTGTGCTTGTGTATAGGTGAGGTTGGAAGCTCATTTAAGGAAATTTCTCGCGTGAACAGGGCGTCTCGATCGATCGGAAAATGGGTCCGATCGATCGAGCAAGGCAGTGTCTGCCCAAGGCGAGGAATGAGCTTACCGATCGATCGAGATTTGTCCCGATCGATCGGTGTGTGTAATCTCGATCGATCGAGATAAACTCTCGATCGATCGGCGGAGGCAGAACTTGGATGTCTGTTTTCCTTCACTTGGCGATCGATCGGGACTGGGGCCGATCGATCGGAAGGCTTATAAATGTGAATTTTTGGGATTTTGTTCTAAATATTGATGTTTTTTGGTAATAGTTCAATTATGGGTTTCTAATATGGATTCATGTGATTGTGTAGAACCATCCCAGGTAGCCACACAACAAAGGAGATAAAGTTCCACAATATCTCCACTTTTGGAACCAAGGTACGTAGTGAGACGTACGAGCATCGGACGGTAAAACGTATTTATTACGCTTTGTATTGATTACGCACTATGGTTGTGCACATGGAATTGATTACACATGGTGGTTGCATATGGAGTAATGTTTATACACCATGGATTGTATACATGATTGGTCATGCATTTTGGTTGCATGTGTATATTGGGTGCATTGTTGCATGTGATTGTGAGTCAGGAATTATATTCCAATAATGAAGAATACTTACCGCTAGTGGCGTAGCGATGTGAATACTTGCCGCTGTCATACCGTAGCGATGAGAGAATATTTGCCGCTAACATGAAGCGAAGAACACGACCGCTGTCATATTTATAGCGAGGGATATTAGTGCCGCTGGTATTGTCTTAAGCGAGGGGTATTTCCGCTGTCATGATAACGCGAGAGGTATTATGCCACTGATACGATAAGACTCGGGATTGAACACGGCATATATATGGGAATCGGTGCATGTCATGACATACATTGTTGGTAATATAATCTACTGATTGTCATTTGGTACAGGGATAACCCAAGGGAGCATTTTAAATGTGTTACATACAGGAAGTGAATCACATTTATAATTATGCATTTGAATTGCTGTCATATCGTTGTGTATATGATTTTATACATGCTCATGGTTTTGGGGTTGTTCCTGTAGGTACTTTTGGGTGGAAGGGCTAAGGCGAGTTGGTGCAGTGAGCTAGTGCGGAGTGCTCTTGTAGCAGGCACATTCTTTTGTATAGTATCTACTCTAGGAGTAGTGTAAAACTATAGGATTAACATTCGTAGTTAAGAATGTAATTAATCCATTTTGGATCTTTATTTTGGCACTGTAATTTATTAGCTCAGAGCATCGACACAACCTTTATACTCTGTTTATGCAAGGAAATTTTTAATTACGCCTTTAGTCCGCACTTAAGGAACTAGGGTCCTTGGGCTAAGGCGAGTTGGTGCAGTGAGCTAGTGCGGAGTGCTCTTGTAGCAGGCACATTCTTTTGTATAGTATCTACTCTAGGAGTAGTGTAAAACTATAGGATTAACATTCGTAGTTAAGAATGTAATTAATCCATTTTGGATCTTTATTTTGGCACTGTAATTTATTAGTTCAGAGCATCGACACAACCTTTATACTCTGTTTATGCAAGGAAATTTTTAATTACGCCTTTAGTCCGCACTTAAGGAACTAGGGTCCTTACATTAGTGGTATCAGAGCAGTGGTTAGAGAACCCGGGAACGAGTGAAGGGTAGCCTTAGCATGGTTGGCTAGGTGCTTACATTTGAAGCATGTTTTTGCATGTGGGGCATATTGATGTATATTCTGTTACACTAACGTGCTTATTCTCATTCCTGTTATCTAACGGCATATATATTGTTTTGGACTTGTTGTTAACATTTGTGTTACAGCATGGCTGCTAATGAGGAAGTCGGTGATAAGGGGAGCATGAATGCTAGTGTTGGACAGACAAACCCTCTACCTCCACCGGCTGTGGGAATGGAACCAGTGGTTCAGTTATTGCTACCGGGTGAGATTAGCTTGACACAATTCCTCTCTTATCATCCGCCCCGGTTTGAGGGGACAGAGTCCGGAGAAGAGGCTGAGGAGTGGCTGGAAAGGCTTGAACAGATTTTTGTATCAGCTCCTTGTGCTGTTACAGCTTGGCTGAGGCTAGCGGAGTTCCAGTTAGCTAAGAAACCTTTAATGTGGTGGAGGAGCACTGTGATGGAGCAGAGAGCACAAAGTGCAGTGATTGATTGGACGCTCTTCAGAACCCGGTTTCTGAACCGGTACTTCTCGGCAGCGGCAAGACAGACGAAGGAGGATGAGTTTGCAAGTTTGAAACAAGGAAGCATGACAGTGTCCGACTATGCCACGCAGTACTCTTCGTTACTGAGATATGTTCCACATATTGCCACCAATGGGCATGCCAAAATGAGGAATTTCATGAAGGGACTGCGACCGGAACTTTTTGATCGGGTTATTTCCAACAAACCCACTTCTTTTGATGATGCCCTCACCAGAGCGGAGCTAGCAGAGATCGGGGTCGGCGCCTATCCGGACGTTACACCCTCACAAGTCCCACCGCCGCGGCCAATGTCTAATAATCTGAGGCCACGAGGAGAATCATTTAAACCTCGTGGGGCTTCTTCTTCATCTTCTCGGTTTGGTGGGAGAAGAATGGATAACAGGAGGGGCGGTGCGCCTAACAACAGAGGGCAGACTCAAGTGAATAGGGGTGGAGTGGTGAAGTGCCATTTTTGTGGAGGACCGCATCACATGCGAGACTGTACTGCTTGTTATAAATGCGGCCAGATGGGCCACATATCCCGGTTTTGTCAGAATAGTGATGGTCAGGTAGATCTGAGAGGAGGCAGAGGGAGGTTTTCTACCGGGACAGTACAGCAGAGGCCACCGATGGTACCTCGTCAGGGGGGAGGACAGGTGATGGGGCCACCCCAGGGACAGGTCTATGCATTGACCAGGGAGCAGGCCGATGCAGCTCCAGAGGAGGTTATAGCTGGTACGTGCCTATTATTTACATATTCCGCCTTTATTTTGATAGACACAGGTGCTTCCCATTCCTTTGTGTCTGCGGACTTTGTGGCGAGACATCATATGTGCACGTCTCCATTACCCACGTCTCTCTTGGTCTCGACACCCACCGGAAAGAAAGTTGTTGCGGATCAGTTTCTAATGGACTGCCTCATTTATTTTGAGGGCAATGAGGTGAAGGCAGATTTGATTGTTCTGAGCATGTCAGATTTCGACTGCATTGTGGGCATCGACATTCTGAACAGATATCAGGCAGTAGTGGATTGCCGACAGAGGACAGTACGGTTCAGATCTCATTTGGGAGTTCAGTGGATTTTCTATGGAAACGGTTCTCGTGCGAAGATTCCGTTGATCTCGGCAATCAAAATGTCCCAACTATTGGAACGTGGACACATGGGCTATCTCATTTATGCCGTGGATCTGTTGGGAAAAAGCAAGGAGTTAAAAGTTGAGGACATACCAGTAGTAGCGGAATTTGCTGATGTGTTCCCGGAGGAGATTCCAGGATTCCCACCGACTAGGGAAGTCGAGTTTGGGATTGAGTTATTACCAGGGACATCCGCTATTTCTCGTGCCCCTTACCGAATGGCACCGGCAGAATTAAGAGAACTGAAGGAGCAGTTGCAGGAACTCCTCGTTAAAGGATATATACGCCCTAGCGTATCGCCTTGGGGCGCACCAGTTCTTTTTGTAAAGAAGAAGGATGGTTCGATGCGGTTGTGCATCGATTACCGGCAACTGAATAAGGCTACGGTAAAGAACAAGTATCCTCTTCCAAGGATTGATGATCTGTTTGACCAGTTGCAAGGTACCAGACTTTATAGCAAGATTGATCTGAGATCCGGGTACCACCAGATAAGGGTCAGGGAGGAAGATGTACAGAAGACAGCATTTCGGACTCGGTATGGACATTACGAGTTCTTAGTAATGCCGTTTGGTGTGACGAACGCCCCGGCTGTCTTTATGAGCTTGATGAATCGGGTGTTCCAACCCTATCTGGATCAATTCGTCATTGTATTTATTGACGATATACTCATCTACTCCAGGAGCGAGGAGGAGCACGTGAAACACTTGAGGACAGTGCTCCAGATCCTCAGAGATCACCAATTATATGCCAAGCTCAGCAAGTGTGAGTTTTGGTTGAGTAGAGTAGTATTTCTGGGACATGTCATATCCAGCAGTGGGATTTCTGTGGACCCCAGGAAGATTGAGGCTGTGATGGAGTGGGCTGCACCCACTTCTGTACCCGAGATTCGGAGTTTCCTTGGTTTGGCTGGCTATTAACGACGCTTCGTCGAAGGATTTTCTAAGATTGCTAAGCCACTGACTCAGTTGACTCAGAAAGGGGTACCGTTTTATTGGTCTGAGGCTTGCGAGCAGAGCTTCCAGGAACTGAAACACCGGTTGACCACGGCACCTGTTTTGGTAATTCCCTCAGAGAATAAGAGGTTTGTTCTGTATACTGACGCGTCACTTCAGGGCTTGGGATGTGTATTGATGCAAGATAAGCACGTGGTAGCTTATGCATAAAGGCAGTTGAAACCGCATGAGGCTAAGTACCCAGTCCACGATTTGGAGTTGGCGGCTATTATTTTTGCCCTGAAGATTTGGAGGCATTATCTGTATGGTACCTCCTTCACCATTTATACAGATCATAAGAGCCTGAAATTCTTGTTTACTCAGGCGGAATTGAATATGCGTCAGAGGAGATGGATGGACCTACTTAAAGATTATGACGGTGAAATAGAGTACCATCCGGGGAAGGCCAATTTGACAGCAGACGCCTTGAGTCGGAAGGTGAGGAATACTGCTGAGGATGTCATGCATTTGTCGGCTATGATGACTTCTTGTTGCCATATGGGCTATGACTTCGATGTGGACGCATCACCGGTTTGGGTATCGACCTTATTAGCTGAGCCAGATATCTATGAGAATATCAGGAGAGCTCAGAGGACAGATGGTGAGATTCAGAGATGGTCATCATTGGCACTTCAAGGGCAGCCATCAAAGTTCAGAGTGGCTGAGGATGGTTCCTTGAGACTCGGTAACCGATGGGTAGTTCCAAATACGCCGGAGTTGCGTAGAGGAATCTTGGAACGGGCTCATAGTAGCCGATTTAGCATCCACCCAGGAGGAAGGAAAATGTATAAGGACTTATGTGATCAGTTCTGGTGGAAGCGGATGAAGCGTGATGTGATCGCTTTTGTCAAGAGATGTTTGATCTGCCAGCAAGTTAAGGCAGAGAGGCAGAGACCCGGTGGCGAGCTAAGGAGCTTAGAGATACCGGAGTGGAAGTGGGAACACATATCTATGGACTTTGTGACCCACCTGCCGAGGACTACTTCGGGCTGTGATGCCATTTGGGTAATCATTGACAGACTGACGAAGGTAGCTCACTTCATTCCATACTGTATGACGTACACATACTTGAGGATGGCTCAGTTGTATGTCCGGGACATAGTGAGACTACATGGGATTCCAGTATCTATTGTGTCAGACAGGGACCCACGGTTCACATCTCATTTCTGGGGAGGTCTTCAGTCAGCTTTGGGTACTGAGGTGAGATTGAGTACGGCATATCATCCCCAGACGGATGGGCAGACTGAGCGTACTATTCAGACGCTTGAGGACATGCTGCGAGCTTGTGTATTGGAGTTTGATGCTTCATGGCAAGATTCCTTGCCCTTGGTAGAATTTTCATACAACAACAGCTATCAGACGAGTATTCAGATGGCACCGTTTGAGGCTTTGTATGGTAGGCGTTGTAGGTCGCCATTATACTGGGATGACTTGACTAGTAAAGCTGTGGGAGGACCCGAATTGATTCGGGAGATGGAGGATAAGGTAAAGGTTATCCGACAGAAAATGAAGGCAGCCCAGGACAGGCAGGCAGCCTATGCGAATAAACGACGGAGACCGTTAGAGTTTCAGACGGGAGACAGGGTCTTTTTGAAAATTTCACCTTTCAGAGGTGTGATTCGGTTTGGCATGCGTGGTAAACTGTCTCCGAGGTATGTGGGACCGTATGAGATTTTACAACGCATTGGTACCTTAGCTTACCGTTTGGCACTACCACCGTCGTTGTCTGGTATTCACGACGTGTTTCATGTATCTATGCTACGGAAATATGAGCCGGATCCGTCGCATGTATTGCAGCCTTCTCAGGTTCAGTTAGATTCTGATGTATCTTATGAGGAACGGCCAGTCAGGATTCTAGATAGGGCTGATCGCAGGCTTCGGAACAAAGTGATACCTTTGGTAAAGGTGCAGTGGGATCGCAGGGGTGTCGAAGAGGCCACGTGGGAGACGGAGCAGCATATGGTGCAGCACTACCCGGAATTATTCTCTGGTATGTGATTTATGTTAGTTTTGATTTGGGTAAGTGCATGCGATTTCGAGGGCGAAATCTTGTAAGTAGGGGAGTAATGTGATATCCCCGAAATAACTAATTGCATGTTGGATGTTAATTATGTTTATGCGATATTATGATGATAATTAGATGATATGTTGGGACTAATTATCTGGGTACAATGCTTGTCACATGGTAGGAGTGACCTGGTAGAGCATTTCGGGGTGCATGTTGTACTTGTGAGGAATCTTGGGTGTTAAAATGGTTTTAATGATATGGGTTGTGTTTATTTGGGAAAACATGATTTTAATAGGGATTTTGATGCATTGTAGTAAAATGCTTTTAAAATATCATGTAGAGGTATTTTCTATATCATGCTTGTGTCTTGATACACATTTAAAAACCATATCATGGCATGAGCCACTTGCATACCCCTTTACATCACATCACCCTCTCCTTATCAGCTTTTGGCCCCCAAAACCTCATCCATCCATCTTATCTCTTGCAAGATACTTTCCATTTTCGTTTCTGCATCTAAAGGAAAGGGGAAAACTTAGTGAAATGGTTCATTTGGTGTTTTCTTGCTAGAAACTTGGAGCTCAAAGGGTAAGCTACCACCTTGGTTAAGTTTTGTTGAGTTTTGATTGGGTTTATAGCTTATTTTTGGGGATTTAAGGGTGGATCTTGGTCCAACATCTTGTTATGTTTGGAAGTTGCATTTTTAAAGTTGTTTTATGGCTTTAAGTTGAGCATGGTGGTTGTTCTTGGTTGTGCTTGTGTATAGGTGAGGTTGGAAGCTCATTTAAGGAAATTTCTCGCGTGAACAGGGCGTCTCGATCGATCGGAAAATGGGTCCGATCGATCGAGCAAGGCAGTGTCTGCCCAAGGCGAGGAATGAGCTTACCGATCGATCGAGATTTGTCCCGATCGATCGGTGTGTGTAATCTCGATCGATCGAGATAAACTCTCGATCGATCGGCGGAGGCAGAACTTGGATGTCTGTTTTCCTTCACTTGGCGATCGATCGGGACTGGGGCCGATCGATCGGAAGGCTTATAAATGTGAATTTTTGGGATTTTGTTCTAAATATTGATGTTTTTTGGTAATAGTTCAATTATGGGTTTCTAATATGGATTCATGTGATTGTGTAGAACCATCCCAGGTAGCCACACAACAAAGGAGATAAAGTTCCACAATATCTCCACTTTTGGAACCAAGGTACGTAGTGAGACGTACGAGCATCGGACGGTAAAACGTATTTATTACGCTTTGTATTGATTTTGCACTATGGTTGTGCACATGGAATTGATTAGGCATTGTGGTTACATATGGGGTAATGTTTATACATCATGGATTGCATACATGATTGGTCATGCATTTTGGTTGCATGTGTATATTGGATGCATTGTTGCATGTAATTGTGAGTCAGGAATTATATTCCAGTAATGGAGAATACTTGCTGCTAGTGGCGTAGCGATGTGAATACTTGCCGCTGTCATACCGTAGCGATGAGAGAATATTTGCCGCTGATATGAAGCGAAGAACACGACCGCTGTCATATTTATAGCGAGGGATATTAGTGCCGCTGGTATTGTCTTAAGCGAGGGGTATTTCCGCTGTCATGTTAACGCGAGGGGCATTATGCCACTGATATAATAAGACTCGGAAATTGAACACGGAACATATGGGAATCGGTGCATGTCATGACATACATTATTGGTAATATAATCTACTGATTGTCATTTGGTACAGGGATAACCAAGGGAGCATTTTAAATGTGTTACATACAGGAAGTGAATCACATTTATAATTATGCATTTGAATTGCTGTCATATCGTTGCGTATATGATTTTATACATGCTCACGGTTTTGGGGTTGTTCCTGTAGGTACTTTTGGGCGGAAGGACTAAGGCGAGTTGGGCAGTGAGCTAGTGCGGAGTGCTCTTGTAGCAGGCACATTCTTTTGTATAGTATCTACTCTAGGAGTAGTGTAAAACTATAGGATTAACATTCATAGTTAAGAATGTAATTAATCCATTTTGGATCTTTATTTTGGCACTGTAATTCATTAGCTCAGAGCATCGACACAACCTTTATACTCTGTTTATACATGGAAATTTTATATACGCCTTTAGTCCGCACTTAAGGAACTAGGGTCCTTACATAAGGGCTCAGATTGGAGAAGCTTAAGGGCTCAGATTGGAGAAGCTTATAATCACACTAACATGAAGGTGAACCAACAGCTCACGAACGATGCGATTGAGAGTGGCCGCAAGGGAGAAGGTACAGCAGGGGTTAAACCCAGATTAGATGACGAAAATCATGATTTCCGGAGAGTAAATCCCATGGGGTTCGACGGAAGAGAGGCAATTGGGTGGAGGTCCATAGACTGAGATCGGTGCTGCGTGGCTGATGCAGGTTCAGCGGGTGATGGGTTTTGAGGTTGGGGAAGGTGAGATTTGGGCAGCCCAGGCATGGATTGGGCTTGAGGAACAAAATATGGGCTGCTTACCTATTAAATTTAGAGTTATTATCATTTTATGGGCCTTTGAAAGGAAGGCATGAGATTGAGAGAGATCGACGTTTCCACTCCAACATTTTCCAGACGATGGCGAGCCGAAGAAGACCAGGGGTTCGATCAACGAGTGTGGATCGTTGAACGTGAGGTGGCCGGAGGGACCATAGCGGCGGGAGGCAGTATATGGGCGGCACGGGCAGAACAGTTTCGAAAGCTATCAGGTGGATTGATGAAGTTACCAGGTTGGTTAGTTTGTGGGTGCAGGAGATAGGGTTAGAAGTATATGGGGTGTTAGCGGGAGAAGTGGTGATGGAAGAAACATATACGAGCCATATAATTCATTGGGCTCAAATACATATCATGGGTCAATCAAATCTTGGGTTTACGTATAACAGTCTATATCACAGAAGAGGGAACGACAAGAACGATGGGCATGTTCCACGGCCAGTGACCGAGGGGACGACAACAGGTGGGATGACCGCCGGTGGGACGGCAGTTGACTGGAAGGCGACAGTAGACTGTGAAAATGACAGCAATAATATTGAAACTGGATGCATGAGATGTGCAATTAGTAAAGAAAGAAGAGAAGCTCTCGGTCAGATTTTATAGTGACTAGTGGTGGTAGAGTTTATGAAATAATTTGCCCAGAGATTGATGGCAACGATGTCGGATCAGGGTGGTCTAGACTCGGAGTCCATGCCTGTAGTTTGTTTACTACAGTTGCTTGTTAATCCTTCCTCCGATGAATTAATTGAGGTTGTGGCAGATGGACAAGGGTCTATTTCTACGATACTAAAAAATTACTGTGTTTCATCGTTAATCCTTCTATTACTGTGTCAATCGTATTTTCCCCCCAACAGATACATACATGGAATGGTTTGAGTTAATCTACTAAGTCTCCTATAAGTTTATCTATAGTAGCTAGATATTAGGATTTGGTTTTTGGATATTTCGGTTATCTATTTAGATTTGGCATCGTTTTGAATTCTTAGGATGATGTTTTGGTATCTATAAATTGGACCGGTTCCTTAATAAAATATTCATACAGTTTTTCTCAAAAATATATTTGCTAATAGCAAAGGGATCGTAGGGTTCTCCCAATTGAGCCCCGTTCGATCTACCACTCACAACCATAGGTGAACAAGGAAGAAACACCAATAAAAAACAGGAAATCACAGAATTAAGCAACCGACCCATAACTCATCCTACACACGTAACAGAGCCAGGAGTTATGGCAGACATTCAAGCACTTCAACCCCGACTATCTGAATTCATGGCCTTATACAAGGCTGACAAAGAGACCCTCACATCCTCGACGAACTCTCAGTCTAGGTCGCGATGAACAATTCGGACACAGGCAACGGTTTTAATGACCAACCAACTTCTTTGAATTCGCATACCAAAGACAAGCGCCACAACGACAACTTCAACAATTCAAATCTTCCAAGATATTCGCGGCTGGAGTTTCCCCGCTTCGATGGGCAGTCCGACCCACTGGGATGGATTACTCCCTGCGACCACTATTTCTGCCACCACCATACACCAGTGACGGAATTTTATCGAGATGGCGTCTTTCCATCTCGACTGCGATGCGCAGCTATGGTTTTTCAAACTCGAAAGTGGCTTCCCACACCTTACATGGGATGAGTTTAAGCACCACAATCATCTTCGCTTCGGACCCCCCAGTTAAAATCATTTGGGCGAATTAGCGAAGCTGCGGCAAACAGGTTCGATTGACGAATATTAGAGATGTTTCGAGCAATTATCAACGCGCGTAGAGCCCTCTACTCGCACACAGAAAGTTCAGTTATTTACTAGTGGCCTCAAAGATTCTATTGCGGTAGGTGTCTCCATTCACCAACCATCAACACTAATGGGCGCTATGAGCCTTGCCCGATTGTATGAAGGTCTACAGATTTCTCGTCGTCCTGACCCTCCTCGACGCGCACAAATCGCTCCTGCTCCCCGCCCACCCTTTATAAGCACTTAAAACAAATCAGAAATGGAGGAGCGATGCCGTCGCGGTTTATGCTTCAATTGTGATGAGGAATATACTCCTCGCCGCCAATGTAAGAAACTTTTTGGCTTGAAGGATTGGATGAACAATCGCCGGAGGACGAAACAGACAATCCGGTAGAGGATGAGGTTGAGATTTCACTACACGCCATTTCAGGCTATGGGAGCACGCAGACAATGCAGATTTTGGGCACTATCAATAACACATCCCTTCGTGTATTAGTAGACTCGGGGAGCACCCATTGCTTCCTTCATTCGGTCCTGGCAGAAACCTTGGGGCTTCCTTGCCACAAGAGATCGGGTCTCCGCTTATTGGTCGCCAATGGCCAGCCTATTGAAAGCGCAGAAGTGTGCCCGAACGTTCATTTTAAATTGGGCGACAATCGCTTCTTAGTAGACTTCTACATGCTGAAACTTGGCGAATATGGGGGTAGTATTGAGGGTTAATTGTTTGCGCACCTTGGGCACAATCCAATGGGATTTAATCAGATACAGATGCGCTTTTACAAGGAAGGATATCTCGTCACCCTTCTTGGCCTCCATGCTGGTCCTATTGCACCCACCAGCATGTCAGCTTGTCTATCACCCCCGTTGATCATGGACATTTGCATCCTTTATTGGGTAGGTACTCAGATTTATTTTCTGAGCCACAAGGATTGCCTCCGGACCGTGGCTTCCACCACCGGATTATTATGCTTCAGGGAACTGACCCTATCATGGTCTGCCCCTACCGCTATCCGCATGCGCAAAAGGACGAAATTGAACATCAGTGCAAGGCAATGCTGGCTCAAGGCATTATTCGCCCTAGTAACTCGTCTTTCTCTTCCCCGTTGTTACTTGTTAAGAAATCCGAAAACTCTGGGCGCTTCTATGTGGATTATAGAGCTATAAATGCTAAAACAATCAAGGATAAGTTCCCAATTTCCGTAATAGACGAACTCTTGGACGAGTTGCATGGTTCACAATATTTTTCGAAACTAGATTTACGTTTGCCGGTACCACCAGATTTTGATGGATGCTGCTAGCATTCCCTTCACTGCTTTTCGTACTCACCATGGCTACTTTGAGTTCCTCGTAATGCCATTCGGTCTTACGAACGCGCCCTCCCCCATCCAGGCTTTAATGAATCGATATTCAGAGAGCTTTTACGTAAGTTTGTCCTCGTCTTCTTTGATGATATCCTGGCATACAACAGCACTTGGGATGCCACATTCGCCACCTCTCAAGAGTGTTCGAAGTTCTCCAACACCAGAGGTTGTTTCTGAAACGCGCAAGTGGCCTATCTAGGTCATGTTGTGTCGGGGAAGGGCGTTACAGTCGATACGACCAAAATATCAGCCATCACAAGTTGGTCACAACCATCCACGCCTCGAGCATTAAGAGGATTTCTTGGTCTCAAGGGTTATTATCGCAAATTCGTCCGCAACTACGGAATTATAGCAGCCCTCTCACGTCATTATTGCGCAAAAATGCATTCGTCTGGACTTCCGATGCTACTTCGGCTTTCAATTCGCTTAAACAAGCCCTCACAACCACCCAGGTGTTAGCACTGCTTGATTTTACTTTCGAATTATTGTATTGGAGCAGTTCTGCAGCAATTCGACCGCCCTATTGCATTTTTTAGCCATGCTCTGTCCCATCGTCACCACAATCTACCAGCCTACGAGAAAGAATTAATCGGTCTCGCCAAGGCAATCCGCCACTGGCACCCTTACTTTTGGGGACACTCCCTTGTGGTTAAGACGGACAACTATAGCTTTAAATTCCTCTTAGAACAACGGATCACAACATCCCCACAGCAGCGATGGATAAGTAAATTACTGGGGTATGATTTCAAAGTAGAATATAAGGCTCGGAAAGCTAATAACCATCGTGGGACTTCCTCCCCTCAATTAAGGAGGAACATGCTAGCTCTCCAGAAATTCAGAACTTAATTCAGCACCACAAGTCCTCCACAAGTTGGAACGTACGCGAGGGGGTCCTAATTTACAAAGGTCACATATATCCCTGCACTGCATCACCCAAGAGTTCTTTGGCCAAAAATGCGTCTTGACATCCACAGCTATGTGGCAAAATGTCTAGTAAGCCGGCTGGATTGTTGCAACCCCTTCCAATCCCACAACAGATTTGGGCAGATTTCTTGATTGGATTTCATTGACGGACTTCCACCTACCAGTGGCAAGTCGGTAATTTTCGCTGTGGTCCACCGTTTCTCGAAATATGGCCATTTCTTGCCATTTTCACATCCCTATGCAGCAACTTTTGTCGCTCGCCTTTTCTTCAATCAGGTGGTCAAGCTCCATGGCTTACCAGAGTCTATTGTCAGTGATCGCGACGTGGCCTTCCCAAGTTCCTTCTGGATGGAACTCTTTCATCTCCATGGAACGACGCTTTGCTTTAGTTCGTCATACCATTCTCAGTCCGATGGCCAAACAGAGGCGGTTAACAAAGTATTCATATGTACGTACGCTGGTTTACAAGTGAGAATCCATGAAAATGGGTGCAATGGTTGTCTTGGGCTGAGTACTGCTACAATACAAGCTTTCACACTTCCTTACATGCTACTCCTTTTGAGGTTGTATATGGCCGCCCACTGCCAAAGATTGATCACTTACTGCCCAGGCTTATACAAACTAGCGACGATTGATATTGAGCTTCAAGACCGTGACAAGATGCTCGCCGATCTCCGAGTCCGTCTCTAGAGGGCCCAACATACCATGAAAAATCAATATGATGCTTCGCATCGCGATGGTCAGATTGAGGACCATGGTGCTTTCCGTCTATAGCCTTATCATCAAGTGTCCAGCAAAAAGAACAAGCTAGGGCCTCGTTGTTTTTTTACCGTTTAAGATCATCGAACGCATTGGAGCAATGGCATACAAACTAGAACTCCCCGCCACAGCCAAGTTACACCCCGTTTTTCACGTCTCTGTTTTAGAGAAATTCATTGGTAGTTGTCCCAGTTCACCTCCGATTGATCAGGATGAGTTCCGCCCATTGCCATAATCCGTCTTGGGCACGCGAGTTAATCAGGGACGCACGGAGGTCCTGGTCCATTGGCAAGGCCTTTCTCCCGCGGAGGCTTCATGGGAAGACACTGATGTGTTGTCCATCAAGTACCCCTCCTTCGTGTTCGAGGACAAACACATTTCTCAAGGGGTAGGTGATGTAACAAACGTAAAGCTGATAAACATGATCAGGGATTCAGCCACTCAAGAGGATAAAGTCTAGCAAAGATACACGCATGGAAAGTTTAAAATTCAAGATTTGAGTTAATCTCCTAAGTCTCCTATAAGTTTATCTATAGTAGCTAGATATTAGGATTTGATTTGGATTTTTGGTTATCTATTTAGATTTGGTATCATTTTGAATTCTTAGGATAATGTTTTGGTATCTAGAAATTGTACTGGTTCCTTAATAAAATATTCATTCAGTTTTTTTCAAAAATATATTTGCTAGGAGCAAAGGGATCGTCGGGTTCTCCCAATTGAACCCCGTTCGATCTACCACTCGCAACCATAGGTAAACAAGGAAGAAACACCAATAAAAAGCAGGAAATCACGGAATTAAGCGACCGACCAATAACTCGATCCTACGCACGTAAGACGGCCTTAAAAAATAGCATTTAGTGCAGCATAAAGAAATATAAAACCACGCCTTTAAAGTCATTTCTTTGATGGAAAGAAATTAGGCACATTGCACTTATATTATCCATGCATATAGGCATTAACTATGCTTTATCGGAAGAGCTATTTTTGTTAAATATACACCATGATATATTAAATCATGCATAGAATGTACAAAAATTTCATATAGATACCATCATACCATATAAAAATTATATAGTATGTTTTACCCAAATCCTACAGGAAAACAAGATAAAGGATACTGCATGACATGTGCATTGAGTAAGCGGCAAAAATTAAATGAGAAAATAGATGGTGAACGCACAATTCATGATTGTCTATGATCTTCCGCTGAGCCCCCGTTTGTCGCCAAGCCTCTAATTTTCACATCATAATTGACTTCTTCAACTCTTTTAAGGTCATATTTCATTCCTGATCCCCAACAAAAATGACTGATAATTTAATGCAAAATTTAAATTCAAACTACATAACTAGCTAATTAAAAGTATAAAAAACGACTAAAACTAAAATTCGAATTCATTAAACATAATAATTGGATGTTTGTACCAGAAATAGTCATACCATCAAATTTCTTACGTAAAAAGTCATTTCTCAAGTTGAGCATGCGGAATGCAGCGTGAAGATCTGTCAGAAATTTTAATACTTTTCTCGGGCAGTCATAATCCCCAGCGGTCACTTGGTTCACAACATACCTAGGCTGCAAACCATGTAAGCCACATCTCAAAGAATCAGCAAAAACACCTTGTTACGGACAAGAGTCTAGTTGGCCTAAGCCAAGATATGAATGGGCCAGCAACAGAGGCCCACACAAGAGAGAGAGAGAGAGAAGGGGAGGCACAACACGTGAAGGAGTAAGATAGTTATGCAGTGGGGAAATAAAAGCATGGGAGAATTGCGGGGGGGGGGGGGGGGGGGGGGGTGGGGGTTGATTTATTCCAGAATTTACCTTTGAGTGTTTGTGTGCGAGCCATAGGCTTGGACAGGGGAAATTGTCTTCCCTGAGTAATAGTGAGTCGAGTGAATTATATTATGTTATCTTCTCATTTACAGCATCAATACATTTACTTTTTCAGCAAGTTTACTCGTGTTCTTGTTCTAATTCCTTTCTGTTTGTGCAAGGATGAGGCAAAACATACCGAGATTCAACTGCGCTGTCCCATAAAGAGCATTATTTTGAGACCGTGTCCAGTTTGCATTCATGTGCATAGAAGGAATGGTTGATAGTTGGTTCTATTGCCTCACACTAAGAAATCCTAATCTAACATGGGAGCACCTAATCGAGGAATTGTTGCAGTGTTTTGGAGAGGGAATAAAAATAATGGAGAATTCTCATCCGCTGGTGCAAATAAGAACAACAAGGGAGTTTTGGAAGACATTAGCAAAGAAGAAACACCCAAGATGATCAGAGCCTTGGGTGCACGATGGGAAGTCTAACTGGCAGTCTAGAAATTCCACTGGAGTTGGAAGGCCAAGGTCGGAGGGGGTGGAAAGACTTATTGACAGAGAAAATGAAGAAGAAGAAACGATCATATGTGATTCTGATGCAGGAGCTGATTGTACAAAAATTGGGAATCGCTCGCGAAGATATTAATTAGGAGATATGGAAGGCGAGTGGTAGATCATGGAACAGTGGCCGATGGCGGTGTCGGTGGCAATATATGCGACGCTGCTTTGCACGCTGATGCACAAGCAAATTGCAGAAAAAATCCATATCAAAAGGGCTGAGTTGGTGAATCGCAGTAAGAGAGCGCCAATTTTGTTGGGTCGAGTGGAAATTTATGGGGTGGGCTCGTTTGGCTTCTTCTGAGCCAGCCATGTAACGGGCATGTAAGTTGGGCTCGTTATCTTATTAATGATGCCATGTGGATTGTGACTAACGTCAATAATATGTGAGATACGTTTAGTTGTCACATGGTTGTTCGACCAATTTCCAAACTGGTCTACGATTTTGCAAAAAATGTACCGTGATAGACTCTCACTACGATATGAGAAAGAAGCAAAACCCTCTGAATTATTGTCTGTACATGTATGTGATTATAGTGGACATATCGAGCTGTATTATTTCCTTTATAATAGACTCGGAACTGAATAGGGCTCTTACTGTTAATTTGAAATTGTGGGAGTTTAACTATGCAATCGTACTTTTTAAACTAAGTATCAAGGGGGCTAAAACATGTCTGATTTTTTGGGCTTTGGCAATGTATCTGGAGAATTTTGAACCACAGAATGAGTTAGTAATTTTTGATGTGGTTTCACTCCAATCATTAAATATTATGAAAAATTTGTTGGGGCTCTGGTGTTGGATGTCATAGGATAGCGTTGCAAGCAAGGATAATATTCCTAAACTGGTTATGAAGGAATGGCCGTTGCTTCAGATGTCTAAAGCAAGTATTGAAGATTATCCTTATGTTTTTGGGTATTTCGAGGATGTGTGTTCTTCACCATTGGATTTGAGTTAGTCTTTGAAGAGTATACTTTTGGCTTTCTGTGTTTTGGCAATGAGTACTGCGACCTTGGGTTTGAGATCATTGTGGGGTGGACGGTTAATAAATAAGCGAGAGTCTAATCTCAGCCTTGAGGACAGGGCTGATTTTCAATAGGACGGTATTGTTACGGATCAAAGTCCAGTTGGCCCAAGCCAAGATATGAATGGGCCAGCAACAGAGGCCCGCAGAGGAGAGAGAGAAGAGGAGGTACAACACGTGAAGGAGGAGGAAGTTAGTTATGCAGTGGGGGGGAATAAAAGCATGGGAGAATGGGGGGAGTGGGATTTTATTCCAGAATTTACTTTTGAGTGTTTGTGGGCAATCCGTAGGCTTGGGCCTGGGTAATAGTGAGTTGAGTGCATTACCTTACAGTGTTGTCTTCACATTTCCAGTATCAATACATTTACTTTTTCAGCAAGTTTACTCGGGTTCTTGTTTTGATTCTTTTCTGTTTGTGCGATTGCAATTTATATTCCTAACACACCTCATCTCCAAATTAACATTGCATGCTTCGACTATATCTCTTTTCGGAAACAGAAGGACAAAGAAGATGCTCAGTACTATCAACTGTAAATTTCTATAAAAAATGTGTACATTCTCATTCTTCCATGAATTTATGAAAAATAATCATTTCATCACTCAAAATCTTCAATTTTGACTAAATAATCTGAAATCTAAAACTTTAACACAGTTAAAGGCTTTTAGATGTGTGTGCTTACCAGCTCATTGGACATAAAACAAATTCCTGCACAGAAACAAAAGTTTACCATGACAGACTATGCATATGTATTAAAAGAAAACTAATGTCAAATGTAGCCTGGAAAATGTGGAAAAAAAGAACAAAAAATAAAATAAATAAAGCCAATATGAATCATCCAAAATATCTACAATACCAGGGAGGACAGTATGATTACAAGGTATAAACTGGAAACAAGAGTAATTTTTCATATCTGCGCTAATCTTATAATGTAACCTCCCTCTCCCCCAGTTTTAAAAAAGCTATGAGAGCTTGGTGCCACACATAGGTAAAACCTTTGGCCGTGCAAGCTGCTAAAGCACGAACTCAAGTGATGACATTTTCACTAAATATCTTAAAAGCTGAAAATAACTAGCAACTTCAATTAACACAGTTGACCACCACATCAAATTGTACCTTCGGCAGTAAAGTAAGTGGTCCTCTATGTATTAATTAATGAAGTACTGATTTACTCATACACGAAAATATGGCGATAATATCATGACAAAACAGGATTTTAAAGAAGCAAGCAATTACTCAGACCCAAAATATGTTATTGGGACCAAAACTAATCAAAACTTTGACACTTACCAACGAGGTAATCTTCAATATCAAGGCCAAACTCCAATGATTTTACTGTGTAAATGATCAAGAAACAGAAGATTCAAACAAAGCTATTTCATAGAGGACGCCTCAATAACTATTTACCACACTGGTAGTAACAAAAGAAATAAAGTTTGAATACCAAAAGCATCATGTAGAAACTACTTGAGTTCTAAATAAGAATGGAGAAATGGAGTTGTTCTAGTAGTGCGCAGTAATGCATATTTAAGACAGTTAACAGACATTATAAACAATCAAGACGAATATTTCAACCTTAAGATATTTATGGCAAAATCAATGACATGTAAAAAATCAACTTCGTGATGTTGAACAATAAATAGAATATGATGAATAGAAACTTTCAACAACATGCATTAAAATAACCACATACCAAGCTGTCGTTAAAAACAAGGTATGAAAAACTCCATACTCGATATGAAACATTAAGAAAAGAATGTTTCTTTAAAACGAACTTTTAAAATCTTCGTGTTTTCTCATCATTATAAATTTGTTCTCAAGCACATTTCAACAATTTATATTAGTAATTGTTACTCACAATCACTACGAGAGACATCAAAATACTGCAACAAAGACATGCAATGCCTACTAGTCACTTTGTTCTTTTACAGATTGAGAGCATATGTCAGTCCGTAAATATCATGCATCAAACAAGTTGAGAAACCTTAATTTCCAGTTATAATTTAAAATAAACTTGAACATACACCCAAGTTTTTCCTCTGCCTCCGTATGAAGAAGAAGATCCCCAGTTTCTAACCAATGCATGAAGGCTAGCAGTGATACCGCAGTTTGAGTTTCGCTCCTCCAATCACCATGATACCTATGAATTGCCAACTATAAATATCTCTTTGGAAAGATGGGGCCCCTTGAGCACAATAATTCTCCTACCTGTAATATTGCCCAGGGTATTCCTGCAGAATTTCGGCAAGCTTACCGTAGAGATCCCTCAGCACATTAATCTGCCCCTTAGCCTTCTCTAGAACATCTATTTTAATCTCAAATCTTAGCAAAATAATGTGAAAAACAAGAACATACACCGTGCAATTTCATAAATAAACACACAATAAAGGTTGTTGGAGTTCTCATCTGGAATTCAGCTTCACATTTTTTACCTTCATCTACTATTATTGGTTGCATTTTATAGAAAAATAGCTATAAAAATCTACTATAAGATATTCCTATCGGTTTTTCTCACTAAATTACGGTACATTTCACATGCTCGAATTTTTATACTACAATATATCTGCAATTTCAAAAGATTTGATTAACAACTAAAGCAGAAACTATTTCTTTCAAATTCCATTGTCGACAAAATCATAGGTTTTCATAATAAAATCATAGTAAATTCATAAGTACGATTCAGAAACTCAAACAGAAAATCAAAAAGTACAAAACAGAATTAAATAAAAACTCATACCAGGTATAGGTCGAGACTGATGAATGAGAATAAGGCTATAGTGCATGAACCTAGTGGTGGACTCAATTTCCCGAGTGATGCTCCTTATGCGCTCACGTGAGTCGCCAGTGTCCTCGAGTTGGTGGCGTAACTCCTCGAACTGGTTCTCCAATGCCCGAATATTGGATGGTGGCATGTTCATTCCACTCTCTCCAACGGAAATTGACCGGAGAGGGGAGGAGCGTTGGGCAGGGAAAATGGCCACGTACCGCGGGAGGAGAAGGCGAGGTTGGGATCGGGGGATAGGGTTTAGTGAGCGGAGGGAAAATGTGAGTTTCGTACAGATAGCGCTTCGAAAGGCCGATTTCATGTTTGCTAACTTCATGCGAAAAATTAAAAATTAATATATAGAAATCAATATCAAGATTGTAATTTGTACCGTTTAAAAAAAAAAGGGATTGTAATTTGTAAATCATCTCCAAAGTTATATTTATTATATATTTATTATTATATTATTATTATCTTTACTATATTCACTATTCTTCACTATATTATAAAGGGGAGTAGGTTATAGAAATTATCATGGCCTCTTGGTATAACCATACAATTACCAAAATACCCTTAATTTTTTTATTAATTATAAATAATATGCCAACATGCAAAATGATTTAAATATCCATGACACTTTCAATAATTTCAATTTATCATAATATACTATATTCTTGAAATTTTCATAATGCCATTAATAATATTAGCAATTACAATATAATCATATCACATAATATTTGTAATTAAATCCCGAAAAAAGAGTTAAAAAACCAATTGAAAAAAATACTGTGCAAACACACAATCCATGTTAAGGACACTAATTATTAGGTGACAAGGCCCTTAAACTAACCGAATGATTTCTTTTGTATGACCGTAAATAGAATTACATATGTAACCCTAAATATCATTCATTAATTAAAGCAAGTTAAGGACATACATTAATTAAAGCAAGTTAAGGGCAATGTTGTAAATTTCATAAATCGCTCATCGCCCATGTTCTCCACTTTATAGCAGTTTCCCTCTCAAACCCCATTTCTCTTCCCGATTTTTTTTAAAAAAATAATTTCTCCTCCAGTTTTTGTTTCAGTTATAACTTATAAATCTTTTTCCTACATTGTCTCACAACGATTTCCCCAATTTCTCCTCTTCATCGGATGCATCAGGTTTTTCACACACACGCTTCTATTTCTAATTCAATTTAAAATCTATTTACCAAATCAATTGTTTCAAAGGTAATGAATTTTTTCACTTTTTCTGTTTTGAATCTATATATTCCCTCCATTGTCCCTCCATCAGAGACGCTGATCATCTGAAAGGATTTGATTCTTTCAGTAGTTTATCTGGTGAATTTCGATCAGAGGAGAGCTATGTTGATGCGATTTTGGAAAAAATAGTTGGTATTCTCCGCCTTCAAATGAGTTTAATTCTGAATTGTAAGTTGGCATGGCATGCTTGAAGTTGTTTTTAATATTTATCTTCATTTCTATGTCTTTTTCCAGGGTAACGAGTTTTTCAAAAAACTGAATATGTTTCCTCTTGTAAAAAAAGTCCACCACAGTTCGTCGCATTAAGAATAGAAAATGCTCAGGAGTTTTTGGAAAATAAAGAGTAAGTATTATATTTCTGTTTTTCTTGATTTTATTCGTGTTTTATCATCAATTGTTCGCTCTGAATATTTTACGTGTGTTTTCTTAAGTATTGTCATAGTTGTGACGTATTGAATGAATTTTCTATTTAACGATTTAAACTATGGTTTCTGTTACCTTGTTTTTTGGTTCGTTTTGATAACAATGAATTTATATGGGAAAAGGGGTGAGCTATTTCGTAAAACCAACAGTTATGCCGGAGCCTGGGAAAAGCTAACCGGTCAAGAATCCCCACGGTGATCAAACTGGTGCATAGTTGGTTCCCCTTCTTTTTTTCCAGCCCCTACTCTTGTTAACAATCCTCCTCTTTATAGGGGAAGGGTAGCCAGTGGTCCTGCCTTGCCTGGGACTTTGGAGACAATATCTGATGCCGGGGGGAGAACCGCAGACTGGGAACCACCTACAACTGTTACCTACCTTGTACGACCTCCCTGCTTTTGTGATTCTGTCTGCATCCGGTGATATGCTTTTCGTACTCAAGGTACTTGACCATCTTTTGATTGGTTAGTGGGCATAGCCTTTGCTTTAATATGTGTCCGACTATTGTAATTCCAGTCCCGGTATACGGGACCACCATAAGCGTGTCAGCGACCATTTCGGCCTCAGCTCGGCTGTCCTGGCCAGCTGCTGCCCGCCCCGACCTCTTGAGGTTCATCTTTGCCTCAGCTAAGAGGGTGCCACGAGGACTCATGACCAAGGAGTGCGTGTAATAGGGCTCTGTTCGAGAAAGCCAATGGCAGCTGACTAGAGGTGGTCGTGCCCAGTGTCAACTCGGCTCGGGCGGCGAGCTTGAAGATGCGAGGCTTGAAGAGCACAGCACGGTAGCCGTCCCGACGACTTCTTTTGTCGGGCTATAAACGGGTCCCCAACTGACCGGGCCCAAATAAAGTTCCGGTCCCTAAACCTATTGGGCCCCCAGGGCTAGGGATATCATCAGTATCCCCCCCAAGCCGAGCTAGAGTAGCGCTGCCTCGACTAATGGGTTTATGACGAACTTTATTCGCTCCTGACACCTTGGTCCTTTGATTGGACAACTCATTGTCCCGGGGTCATAGCTGTCTTGCACCAAACCCTAGGATGGGCTGTCAGGCCACGTGCCCTTATCTGGCGCTCCGACCGTCCAGCTTCCTCAATCCGCACCGTCGATTTGGGCATGGCTTTCTCGGCCCCCTCACCATATCCCATATAAATAGAGGCTCCTAGTCACTTTCATTCACTTTGTGCTCTAGGTCAGATCAATCGTCTATCATAAATCTTGTAAGTCAGCTCTGCCTTTTTCTGTTCCTTTTAATGTCAAACTCCATATCTTTCACCTCCGGTGCTCTCTTTCGTGGGGAGGACAAGGACGCCGAGGTGTCTGAGCTACCCAGCCCATCGGGTCGGAGGTCGGATGCTCCCGAGGGAAACATTCCCGAGGTGGCACCCCTCCGACAGGTCCCTCCTAGAATATTTGATCCCTCTCTTCCTACCTTTGAGGTTTTTGACCCGAGGAGTCTGGCCCAGGCTGGACTTCCTTGGTACGAGATTCTGACTCGGGGGTTTCTCCCGATGCCGGGCACCTTCTCCGTACGTGGTTTATCCCGCCGGACCATGACGTTCGGGTTCCTAGGGCTGGTGAGCGTCAGCATCTCCCCCCGCCCGGGTACTTTCCATTCTTCATCGAGCAGCTTAAGAGCTGGCTCCGCTTTCCTATCCCTCTTTCTTACCAAGAGTTCTCCCATTTCCATTGCGTTTCTCTGAGCCAACTTACCCCCAACTCTTACCAGAGCCTGGTCTCTGCCAGCGCCCTCTTTCGATCCCTGTGTAATATCCCCGAAATGTCTATGTGTTTATGTGTTATCATAAATGATTATGCTGTGTTTTAAGGGTTGTGGTACATTTAATTTGGGGGTTATGTTCATGTCTTATTTAATGGGGTGTGATGTATGTTATGATGATATGGTTTAAGGGGGGCATGTTGGGTGTTTTAAGGGATGTATTAATTAAGTAATGTTATGAATATCGAGTGAGGATATTTTAATACATCGTGCTAAATACTGGGGCACAATTAAACACCACATGGCACCCCAACCACACCACCCCACCCCCATCAATCGGCCACCTCCCCCACTTGGCAACCCATCCCCCCACTTGGTTCAACCCATGCTCCCACTCTCCTCATCCAATCATTCCACCTACCACCTTCCTTCTCCTCCTTCTCTCCTCCATTTTTCGTCCTAGATAAGCAGCTTGTAGGCAAGGAAAAGGTTGGTAAAAGTGTTCAAAAATCTTACCAAAAGAGGAGCAAAAAGAGGGGTAAGGTTTTAATACTCTGTTTTTCGGAGTTTTTGTTTGGGTTTTGTTTTGGTGATGATGATTTCATGCATGCTAGTATAGGTTTGGTCGAAACCTTGGTATGAGTACTTGCATAGAAGTATTTTGTAGCCCCTAGCATGTTTGTTCGAGCATGTTACATGTTTTATGTGTTAGATTACTTGTTATGGAAAGAAGTGCTCGAAAATCTGGGTAAGATTATAAGTGCCCTGTTTTCTGTAAATTTGGATGAGATCAAAGTTTATGAGGATGTTATGATGCATGCTAGCTTAAGTTTTGTGAAACCTTTGATTTAAGTGCTTACATAGAAGTTTTATGAAGTTCCTAGCATGTTTGTTTGGGCAAGTTTTATGTGTTATGAAGTGGGTTGCTTGCTTTGAAGAAGGGTACTCGAAAATCCGGGGAAGTCCAGATTTTTCAGAGTGCTCGATCGATCGAGATTTTGGTCCTGATCGATCGAGCGAGGCAGAAGATTTAAAGCATGGTTTGAAATTCAGGGGCCGATCGATCGAAGGAATTTCCGATCGATCGGTGAAGTTCCTCGATCGATCGGTAAAAACATTTCGATCGATCGATCGAGGCAGAAAGTTGGGCACTGTTTATCATGCTTTCTCGATCGATCGAGACTTGGGTACCGATCGATCGAGAGAGGCAGAATCTTGGCAAATATTTGTAATTGATTTATTTTGAAGAATTTTGACTATGATTCTTGAAATGTATCTAATATTGTATTATGTGGTTATGTAGAACCATCCCAGGTACCAGCACAATCAAGGAGATAAAGTCTATTGACTCCTCCACCTTTTGAAAAGGTACGTAAGAGACGTACGGGCATCGAACGGTAAAACACACTTCTATACTATGACTATGCAATGATTACATAAGTATTTATGATAAGATGATGATGTTTATAAGATGATGATGTTTACAAGATGATGATGTTTATGATATGATGATGATGATGTATGTTTAACTATGTTATTGAGAATGGTAGAGTGTTCTGGTAGTTGTTATGGGAAAGCGAGGAAGGTACTTACCGCTGACATAGCTAGCGAGGAGATACATCCGCTATCAAGGTGTAGCGAGGGGTATCACAGTACCGCTATATGTCGAAGCGAGGGGGCCAATTGTTCCGCTGACATAACAAGGCCATAAACATCCCCATTTCTAATTCACATTGTTGATTATGGGCATATAAGTGAAGTATGATGTAAATCATTTATGTCAAGTACTAATGATTACATGCATGAATGTGAATCAGGGACAACAAAAAGGGGTTAACGATTCACCAGGAAGTACATGTTAACGGTTATTTCATGCATTTATTCATATGCCATTTTCTTATGATGTTAAGTAATGATGTACATGCTCATGATGGATTGTCCCTATAGGTACGCTTTTGGACTGAAGGACTAAGGGTCGGGTTGATGCAGTGAGCTAAAAGAGCACAAGGATGCATAGGATTCAGGATTTAATTAGTATCTACTCTAGGAGTAGTATAAATCTAAAATGTTAGCATTCGTTTATGTGAATGTAACTGATAAGTTTTGAAGTTTTTTTGGCCTCCTGTTAGCTCACGTAACAACCGGAACTCTATGATGTCATTAATGCATGTTTAGTTCATTTTATGTCATTCTAACACTGTTAAGGTAGGAAGACCCTACACCCTGGATCTACCTTTCTCCCCTACCCTTCTTCATTATTTTTTCCAGGTTAAGAAAACCCAGTCTCCCGGGGTGTTTTACTTTGGTGCCCGGACATTCTATAAGTTTTTAAATAACATCCCGAGCTCCCGCAAAGGATGGAAACAGACCTACTTTTTTGTTAAACCTCCTCGACGATGGGCCTGCCCCATTGGCTGGCGGGATTCCTTATCGGCCCCACGATCCTTACCCAAAAAATATAAAGAAGACGTGTTCTTCCAAACGGCTATTTCGACCATTGGGGCTCGACATTTTGATTCGGCTGCCCTGATCAAGGAGGACGTAATCAGGCGTTTTGGGCTGAGCTCCTATCCAGACGTCCCTGGTGGTACGTTCTTCCTATCTGGCCCCTTGCCCATATTTATAGATTGTTTCATATGTGTGACCTGAGCCCTTTCTTTTGCAGATAACATGTATCTTCAGCAGCTGCTATCCGCCATGGCGTCTCAGAAGAAAGCTGGTAAGGGGGTGGCTGGGGCAGGCCCTTCGAGCCAACCACCTAGCGCCCTAGTTATCATTCCATCCCAGCCCTCCCCCAAGGCCAGCCCACCCCGTGCTGAAGAGGTTAGGGAGGAAGCCGGCCTGCGGAAAAGGAAAAGGGGTAAGGGCGCAGCGGGGATCTCGATCCGGGAAGAAGTGGCTACTTCTGTGATGTCCCCGAAATGATTAATTGTGTTTAAGGCATTAATTGTGTTCATATGTTTAAATATGATTAATTATGGTGGTAATTGCCTTATGTGTTAGAATTAATTGCCATGTGGAAATGCTTGGTCATGTGGGCTGGTAGAGCATTTCAGGGTGCATGCTATGCATGTTGGGTATTTGGGTGTTACAATGGCTTACATGTGTTGATAGTCATTTATTTAGTGAAACATGCATTTAATTGATATTTTGGTGCATTTTGGATTAATGCCTTTAAAAATATCATTGGGGTGTTTTATACACCATGGGATTGTAGAATGCATTTTAATTAAACTTAAACCCTTTATACCCCAACCCCACACCTCACTTTCACTTTACCTTTACCAAATCTGTAAGGACCCCCCGTGCCCTTAACCCGTTATTAGTGTATTAAGCCATACCATTAGTGCATATAATCATATCATAATGGGGAAAACCACATGCAAGTGCAACACCGTATGCTACCCAGAAAATTTCTTGCATCCAATTCCCAAAATATTCAGATTCCCCAACCAAGATTAATCATATAACATGCACCCACATAATACACTAACATGCTCTTAGTTCATTTAGCAATTCCATAATTAATTGCATGCAACCATAATGAACAGAGAGAAGCCGTAGCCCATTTATACATTCCATACACACGTAAAATGTACTCACATAAGAGTACCAAATGGATAAGCATGTATCTGATGTATAACACTCTACCGGATACCAGTCCTGGTAGCACCTCCCAAGCGCCACTCGATCTCAACTCTGGATCTGAGTGTCCGTCCAGCCAGCTCTGGTACCTCGATCCTGGAAGTACCTCTAACCAACAGCCCGAGCTCGACTCCAAAGCCGCTACACCTGTGTTACCTGCCCCAACAGAGACAGCCCCCACACGGGGTGAGCATACCAATACCACCAATCACAAAATAATAATATTGCAATTCATAATTTACAGAATGTAAATGCCATAATTTAAATGATACTCCCTGGATGGTAACACCCTCATCCGGGATCCCCTGTATTGTCCCTGTTCTCAAAATAACCAAACTCATCAAATTCTCAAAGCCAGTTAATCACCATATAGATTAACTAATGCAGTTCTACCATGCCAGTTCCATAATCAATGTGTAAAATCATATATATATATGCCATAGATTTCACATATATTTAACCAAGGATTCCATGTTCCCATAACATTGCTCGCTCCACAATAGCGGCATTCTAAACCCAGCGCACGCTCAACAATAGCGGCGTCATAACCGATGGTCGCTCAACGGCGACAACACCCAATCGTTGCTCGCTCGAAAGCGGCACCCTATGATTCCCAATGTATGTCTATTTATCACATTTACCATATACCATGCATTTCACTATCCAATTATTGCAAGTACCATAAACCATGCACTTCGATACCCATCTATTTCCAATACCCTATACCATGCATTTTAATACTCATTTATTGTAAATACCACCAACCATGCATTTCAATGCCCATTTATTACAAATACCATATATCATGCATTTCACTATTGCAACATTATAAAAGGCTATGCTCGTACGTTATACGTACCTTAATTTCCGAAGTCCGAGCCGAACCTTGCTCGAGTTCCATGCCCCGAAGAACGATGTGCTAACACGGTAAATAATTCACAATTAATTACGAACATGCAACCCATGCTCAAGCACACCCATAACCCTCAACATATTGTCAACCCACGACAATTTACCATTTAAAAGACCCGGGGCAGGGCATATACAGGGAGGGAAATCGAATGAGACAATATCGAAAATTGCTCAAGGACCACCCCTAAATTTGAACCCCAACAACACAAATCAAACCCAAATAATCACCATAATTCATTTAAAACATGAATTAAGCTATCCAAGCAAGAATCAACACCCCTTGCCAAAAACCCCCAATTTTCGAATTCAATACCCTTAAATTCGAACCCAAACAAGCCCTTAAATTCGCACCCTTATAATTCTTCGAATTCGAACACAATCAAGCATCATAATGCATCTACAACATGAATTAATCAATTACCAACAACAATAATCGCCCCACAAGCGAAACCCCCAAATTTTCGAACCCTAACCCACAAAAACTAGCTGAAATTCGAACCAAAATGCAACCAAAATTTCGAACCAAAAAGTCTGCAATGCTCGACCCAAAAACACCATAAAAACGCCCCAAAAACACCAGAAAACTCGTGCCAAAAACATACCAAAATCGAGCCCCAAAAATCGGATGAACTGCAGTGACGAACCCTAGCGCTTTCTGCAGAAATCCGAGCTCAATCCTCGACCAAACTTCAAATTGTTGGTATGGAAATGACCGCCCGGAAGAGACGAACGCGGCGGCGGGTCGGACGCGCCGAACGGCGGCCGGACGGCGGCGGGCGAAGCACATTTGTGCGCGGTGGTCCAAAGGGGATCGAAAATCGGCGGGTTCGGGGAGAGAGAAGGAGGGGGAAGAAAATGGTTCCGATAATTAAAATCCCGGGTTCAATTGGTATTTATAGCAAAAATACCCCAAAATATCAATAGTCCCACAAATACATCATGATTCATTAAAAATCATCTGTTTCCAAAAATTCTCTCTCTAACTCAAAAACCCCCTACCGGTGCCCACACCAAGCACTCGAGATTCCGAGTCACACTAAAAACCCAACTCGCAGGTTTTCATCGGAATGAGAATACGATCTCAACCTCGGGATCCAACGATCCCAAATGCCCGATTTACCAACCTCGGGAGATGCCAAACCGCAATTAATTCCTAATTGCCACAATTAAAAATCCATCAAGGATTAATACAACACCGGGATTACCACCATAATTCCCGGACATCACAATTATCCCCCACTAATAAAATTTCGTCCTCGAAATTGCACCGGTGTATCCCACGTAACACCAGGACTTCACAAACAAAACAAAGCCAAGACCCCGATTCTGAACCACCTTAGAATCGAATTAACAACTGCGAGAATACCAGTCTCGCACCAAGCCCTAAAATAGCGCAACGCCAAAACCAATACAAACCCGAAAGATAATAACGTACCTCGACGTGAATCGTCCCAGAAGTCAGTTCACCAAAACTACAAACCAACCAAATCTCCATTGGTTCTGACAAAGATACCATCCCGTGATATTCACCACCTGCCCACGATGCTTGACACGCATCGTCAAGATGGGGACCACTAGTATACAACAGTATACTCACAGAAAAACCAGATTTCGCTTCCCAGTCCATCTCCTCCAAAGGAGTAGTTGCACCACTTGCAACCCGGACCGGGTTACCCACGGTCACTGATCCACACAAAATACATCACCGAGGATGTTTACACCGGTGTGTTCCAAGAAATCATATCTTGGTCCCGACACACCATCAAGACTCCACCAAGTCTCAAGTTCCACAGGGGACATGGAAGGCAACCAATTGCATTCCTACACAAGTGTCAACCATGACACTAAACAAATCCGAATCTCGGCCATCCCTCATTTATCCTTGGATCCAACAATCCTAAAATAGGAAGGCTATCGAATTATCCGACAAAAACCACCATGATTCCAAAACACGTCGATCCCTCCTCAGGGGAATCAACAACCCTCACGATCATTCATCAGAATGCATCGTGCCATCGAGATTACCGATCTCGAGGTTCCACAATCTCACACCGGAGATCCACTAAACCAAGTATACACACTCGGCGTTCCACAATGAACAAAATAAGGTTGGCATTCGTATACACACACGGCATACATGCCCATACACCCACACAACATGCATACACAATGCAATAGACTCGGGTATCTCCAATCATACCCACATCCCAAAGCCAACTGTCAAACCTCGATTATTCTCACCCCACGGAGAATGATGGTTGTCAAACCAAAACCAAAGGGTGTGATTTCAACATCACCACCACACGAACCAAAATAACGAATCTCCCCAAAAGATTCAACCGGTAGGAATCATAATACCGTCTCCCTCTCAAGGAAAAAGTCATGAATCCATGATTCTCCAATCCTCGAACCACCGTTCGGAAACCTGGGTATATTTATACCAAAACATATCCCGGAACCCAGAAATACACAACTGGTTAGAGTAGTGCATCAAGACTATCATTACCCGATCCAAAATCCGTATACGCCATGTATACACATCCCAACGATGCTCTGTACTAATACCATAGTACTCCAAAATCGAGCATCTTCCCGAAGACGTCTCCTCAAACGTCTCACCGAGGTAAGAAATCCATTACCCGGTCCAACACCAGTAATGTTTACCATGGCTGATTTACAATCAATCCACGACCGATGTAAGCTGTCTCCAAGACAGTACAATCCAAATCTCTCCAAGAGATAAAATCAATATAGTAGTGTCACCCCACTAACTATATCTCACTAACCATTGTGATTCCCATTGCATGCCAATTGCAAGGATGCTCAACTAGAGCTAACCACGACTTGTTGACACTCACGTTGGTAACACCAACAAACTTGAGCTGTCCCAGCACAAGTCCCTCAAAACAATGACGTATAACGTCCCCGTGAGGTATTCCCTACCTCAAACACCATGCCACATAGAGACTACAAGAGTCTACCATAACCCTCATCGTATCACCATACGATTCACCAAACTCGAATCCAACGAGCATTATAATAGCTAACACAAGCACACCAAAGTACTGCAACAATACCTGGCTAGTGATTCGCTGGTCCCATAGGCTTATACCAACCTATCAACGTGACACACGCTCCATCCCGGTATACCATACCGCATAAACCATTAGAGTTGTGGGTCATTGCCCAACATATCTCTAAAACACCAAAGCATACTGGACAACCCAGCGTCCATGCTCAAATATCAAGCAATCCTAATCCATTAGGACTTCTTCCACGCCCTTAGGGTGGGTGTAACCATGTTTACTCCTCATCACAATAACAAGCGAGTAGTTTCCTCAATGACTACTCTTACCACCATTCACTTGGCCTTAGCCATCCCAGCGAGCATACCCAAGGGTATCATTGCTCGTCAATAATATACCTCCATAATACGATGCGTACTCTCACCGGTACAATGCATCAATGATCCATCGAGCAAACCTGCTCGGCAAAAGGTCTCGTCAACTAAATACCCAGACCCTGCCATGTGCCCACCATCGGCACTCAAACCATACAACCATATACATAAACATGAATGTATAAATCACCAAAATGACGCCAAGCGTCCACATAGCTATCCCAAATAACATCGTCAAACATATGACGGTACCTGTCGATACACGACATCCATAATCTCATCGTCAAACACATGACGGTAAATAATAATACACCATAATCACCATACTGATAACAAAAGTAATATGCCATACCTCATCGCTATCGAGATAGCGGAATACCTGTATCCATCGTCCACCAGCGGTACATAAGCAGCACCCATCGCTCGTAGGCGGCATAATCCAGTGCTACACACATAGCGGTATAACCCATCGCTGTAGAATCAGTGGCATGATCCCTCGCCATGGAGTCAGCGGCATAAAATGTCGCTATAGATATCCGGCGGTATAAACCATCGCCAATAGAATACCCGGCGTAACCGTCGCCAATAAAATACCCGGCGTAACCATCGCCAATAAAATACCCGGCGTAACCATCGCCAATAAAATACCCGGCGTAACCATCGCCAATAAAATACCCGGCGTAACCATCGCCAATTAAAATACCCGGCGTAACCATCGCCAATAAAATACCCGGCGTAACCATCGCCAAATAAAATACCCGGCGTAACCATCGCCAATAAAATACCCGGCGTAACCATCGCCAATAAAATAGCGGAATAATCGCGGACTCAAGAGGTACTCACACTCACGTAGTACTTTGTTCCCGATCGCATCGCTACGTCATGACAACGGCATCATCGCTTCGACGTGACAGCGGCATGTATCATCGCTTCGACACGACAGCGGCATCATCGTTTCGACATGACGGTGGTACCATCGCTTCGACGTGACAGCGGCATTTACCATCGCTTCGACACGACAGCGGCATTTACCATCATTCCGGCATGACAGCGGAAATACCCTTCGCTTCGACGTATTAGCGGCATAATATCCCTCGCAATAATAATATGACAGCGGCATTTTCCTTCGCTTCGACATATTTGCGGCAAATATTCTTCATCGCTATAATACGACAGCGGCAAGTATTCATATCGCTACGCCATGCATGCAACCGTAATGCATAACCCGTATTTCAATAATTGTTCCGGCACGACAGCGGCATCATCGCTTCGACGTGACAGCGGCATTTACCATCGCTTCGACACGACAGCGGCATCATCGCTTCGACGTGCATGCAACCGTAATGCATAATCCGTATTCCCATAAACATCGCCATGAGTGTATTTTAATGCACCTCGCTCCAACACGTAGCGGCAAAGCATTAAAATCATCACTCCGATGTATACCTATGCAACCGTAATGCATAGTCCATGTCTCAAAAGACCCTGCAACCACCACGGTTAGCAACACATATTCCAATTATGAACACATATCATAAACGCACATAAGCAATCATGCATAAGTATGTGCTTCTCATTCCCAATAACATGTTCCTAGGCCCTCAACAGCCCCAAAGAGCTAACCACTGCTCTGATACCACTAATGTAAGGACCCCCGTGCCCTTAACCCGTTATTAGTGTATTAAGCCATACCATTAGTGCATATAATCATATCATAATGGGGAAAACCACATGCAAGTGCAACACCGTATGCTACCCAGAAAATTTCTTGCATCCAATTCCCAAAATATTCAGATTCCCCAACCAAGATTAATCATATAACATGCACCCACATAATACACTAACATGCTCTTAGTTCATTTAGCAATTCCATAATTAATTGCATGCAACCATAATGAACAGAGAGAAGCCGTAGCCCATTTATACATTCCATACACACGTAAAATGTACTCACATAAGAGTACCAAATGGATAAGCATGTATCTGATGTATAACACTCTACCGGATACCAGTCCTGGTAGCACCTCCCAAGCGCCACTCGATCTCAACTCTGGATCTGAGTGTCCGTCCAGCCAGCTCTGGTACCTCGATCCTGGAAGTACCTCTAACCAACAGCCCGAGCTCGACTCCAAAGCCGCTACACCTGTGTTACCTGCCCCAACAGAGACAGCCCCCACACGGGGTGAGCATACCAATACCACCAATCACAAAATAATAATATTGCAATTCATAATTTACAGAATGTAAATGCCATAATTTAAATGATACTCCCTGGATGGTAACACCCTCATCCGGGATCCCCTGTATTGTCCCTGTTCTCAAAATAACCAAACTCATCAAATTCTCAAAGCCAGTTAATCACCATATAGATTAACTAATGCAGTTCTACCATGCCAGTTCCATAATCAATGTGTAAAATCATATATATATATGCCATAGATTTCACATATATTTAACCAAGGATTCCATGTTCCCATAACATTGCTCGCTCCACAATAGCGGCATTCTAAACCCAGCGCACGCTCAACAATAGCGGCGTCATAACCGATGGTCGCTCAACGGCGACAACACCCAATCGTTGCTCGCTCGAAAGCGGCACCCTATGATTCCCAATGTATGTCTATTTATCACATTTACCATATACCATGCATTTCACTATCCAATTATTGCAAGTACCATAAACCATGCACTTCGATACCCATCTATTTCCAATACCCTATACCATGCATTTTAATACTCATTTATTGTAAATACCACCAACCATGCATTTCAATGCCCATTTATTACAAATACCATATATCATGCATTTCACTATTGCAACATTATAAAAGGCTATGCTCGTACGTTATACGTACCTTAATTTCCGAAGTCCGAGCCGAACCTTGCTCGAGTTCCATGCCCCGAAGAACGATGTGCTAACACGGTAAATAATTCACAATTAATTACGAACATGCAACCCATGCTCAAGCACACCCATAACCCTCAACATATTGTCAACCCACGACAATTTACCATTTAAAAGACCCGGGGCAGGGCATATACAGGGAGGGAAATCGAATGAGACAATATCGAAAATTGCTCAAGGACCACCCCTAAATTTGAACCCCAACAACACAAATCAAACCCAAATAATCACCATAATTCATTTAAAACATGAATTAAGCTATCCAAGCAAGAATCAACACCCCTTGCCAAAAACCCCCAATTTTCGAATTCAATACCCTTAAATTCGAACCCAAACAAGCCCTTAAATTCGCACCCTTATAATTCTTCGAATTCGAACACAATCAAGCATCATAATGCATCTACAACATGAATTAATCAATTACCAACAACAATAATCGCCCCACAAGCGAAACCCCCAAATTTTCGAACCCTAACCCACAAAAACTAGCTGAAATTCGAACCAAAATGCAACCAAAATTTCGAACCAAAAAGTCTGCAATGCTCGACCCAAAAACACCATAAAAACGCCCCAAAAACACCAGAAAACTCGTGCCAAAAACATACCAAAATCGAGCCCCAAAAATCGGATGAACTGCAGTGACGAACCCTAGCGCTTTCTGCAGAAATCCGAGCTCAATCCTCGACCAAACTTCAAATTGTTGGTATGGAAATGACCGCCCGGAAGAGACGAACGCGGCGGCGGGTCGGACGCGCCGAACGGCGGCCGGACGGCGGCGGGCGAAGCACATTTGTGCGCGGTGGTCCAAAGGGGATCGAAAATCGGCGGGTTCGGGGAGAGAGAAGGAGGGGGAAGAAAATGGTTCCGATAATTAAAATCCCGGGTTCAATTGGTATTTATAGCAAAAATACCCCAAAATATCAATAGTCCCACAAATACATCATGATTCATTAAAAATCATCTGTTTCCAAAAATTCTCTCTCTAACTCAAAAACCCCCTACCGGTGCCCACACCAAGCACTCGAGATTCCGAGTCACACTAAAAACCCAACTCGCAGGTTTTCATCGGAATGAGAATACGATCTCAACCTCGGGATCCAACGATCCCAAATGCCCGATTTACCAACCTCGGGAGATGCCAAACCGCAATTAATTCCTAATTGCCACAATTAAAAATCCATCAAGGATTAATACAACACCGGGATTACCACCATAATTCCCGGACATCACAAAATCACTTCCCACAAACCCTTTCCCATTTTCGTTCTTGAGCTTAGGGTGGAAAGGAATCCTTTCAAAAATGTAATGCCTCGATTTGTTGTATACACGTATGATATGATTATGGTGTAATTATATCAAATGGTGGTATGTTAATGGGGGGTTCGGGTGGAACCAATAATGAAGAAATACATGTATGAAATGATATATGCCAAGGAATGAAACATGATGTACAAAATATAGTGCAAAGAAATGATTTGAATTATAGTATGCATTTGCTATGAATTTCATATGCCTTTGCCTTTCAT
The DNA here is from genome assembly GCA_907163345.1 of Haberlea rhodopensis. Lineage (NCBI taxonomy): Eukaryota > Viridiplantae > Streptophyta > Magnoliopsida > Lamiales > Gesneriaceae > Haberlea > Haberlea rhodopensis. The sequence continues at coordinate 644,216 of CAJQUN010000092.1, forward strand.
TAAGGTTGCATTAGCATGTGAATTTACTTGCAATTGGAATTGCATTTGAATTTGGAGTTCATTTCATGTACATGTTACTTAACATGTAATTACCTCTAAATGACATGATAGTAAGTGAATTAGGGAACTAAGGATCTATATCAAGTGGATGAGGGAAGTGGAATCACATACTACACCACTTTCACCTCAAAATCTCTACAAAGCTCCTCTCCAAACCCTTAGAGATTTTGGTAGTTGAAGCTTGGTTTTTCACTTGTGATTTGAGCTAGGAAGTTAGGTGAAGTGATTTCTTCACATCTTGGTAAGGATTTCATGGTTTTACACTTGAATTATGTAATTGGTATTGATTTATGTGAAGGGGAATATCAATTATTGATGCTTAGAATCATAACTTGTTTCTTTGCCAAGAATTGGATTCTAGGATGTTAGGAACATGTTTATATGATACTAGGGAGTGCATGAATCATGGTTACATGTGAAATTCTGGGTAGGAGAAGAAGTACCATGAAGATAAGCTCAAAATCGCCATTGTCTCAATTTTTCTGATCGTGCCGATCGATCGGCATGTGGTCTCGATCGATCGCCGCGAACAGTAAAGTTTTAAGGCGGTTTGAGCATGAGGCGATCGATCGGTGAGTTTGAGGCGATCGATCGGTGCATGTGGCGATCGATCGGTGATTTTGTTCGATCGATCGGTGAAGAGTGAACAGTTCGGCGATCGATCGAGAATCCGGGGCGATCGATCGGTGATGGCAGAATGTTGAAAAATTTTATATTTTGTAGAATTTGATTTTAATGCCTATGATAACATGATATATTGTTGGCATTGTTGTAGCATCATCTCAGGGGACAGGACAACGAGGCACTTAGCCAGGGACGCCTAATTTAAATCGTTTGTGTCGCAGTACAGGTACGTGTTGACGTACGGAGTATAGATATGATGTGATGATGATGTTATGGTTTTGATATCATATGATTTATGTTATCTTGTGTCATATGATTGGTAGTTTCATATGCATGTACATACATGGATTTCATATGATTGGGATGGAGGCCTTGATAGATATGTGTATATGCTTTGGTGAGATCAGTGCCTCGATAGATATGCCTGGTGTGGTATATGCTTTGGCTGGGATCGTTGCCACGATAGATATACTACATATGCTTTGGCTTGAGAGATATACACCTGGTGTGAGTATATGCTCTGGCTATTATCACAGATGAGCATGGTACTATGATATGTGCTGCTAATATGAAGATGTGATGTGGTTCCACTGACATACTGAGCTGAATAGGCATATAATATGGGGCTCGTGATAATAGGGTAATTGTTGAGACATGTCATGACATAGTGCATTTGTGGATGCATGATACAGAACATTCACGTTAGATGATTTCTTGTGCTTTATCATTGATATTGATATTGTTGCACTGAGATCGTTGTTCTCTATACTCATTGTGTGAATGTTTTCTGTAGGGACTCATAGACGTGGGGAGACGGGATGTTAGTCATTTTCCGCTGCGAGCTCAACCACTTCCTAGGAGTTATTTTGGATTAGGTTGTTACTTGTACATGTGATGTATAGTTGGTTAGGTTTTTATAACCTTGTAACAACTTAACTAGTTAGAAACTCTTAATCAGTGTATGTTTTTACTTAATTCAGACTCACGTATGTATGTTAAGATACTAGATAAATGGATTAAGTAACGAGGACCCCACAAAAAATCTTGATTTGTGGAGTTTATTGGGAGATTTGAGGTCCCCAAGAGGTATTGATACCTCATTATTGATTTTGTAAGGTTTTATTTAAGTTTGGTATGGTTTTGAAAGGTTTTAAAATGGGTTTGTTTTGGGTTGTTGTGGTTTTGGTTGAGGGTTGGATTTATGTTTGTTTTGAGGTGTATTTTGAAGGTTTATGTTGTTATTTATGTTGTTGGTTTGATGGTTTAAGTGTTGGTATGGATTGGAAGGAATTTTTGGTGCAAAAATGGTGAAAATCGCGTGTCTGTGCGAGGCGATCGACCGCCTGAAAAGAGGCGACCGATCGCCTAAGGGCAGTAGGCAAATCGCAGGGCAGGCGACCGATCGCCTAAAATGAGGCGACCGATCGCCGAGAGGCAGTAGCCAATTCATGGGTTAGGCGATCGATCGCCATATTTGGCGCGATCGATCGCCGCGAAGAAAAATTTGAGGCGATCGATCGCCTCTGTGAAGCGATCGATCGCCAGCTGTGAAATTTTGTAAAATGATTTCTTTTGACGAATTTTTGGTATTCGACTATTATTTGGCTTCTAATATTGAATTGTATGGTTGTGTAGAACCATCTCAGGTGCCAACAACGTCGATGAGATAAAGTTATACAACTTCTCCACTTTTGAAACTAAGGTACGTAGTGAGACGTACGAGCATCGGACGGTAAATCGTGTTACAACTTTAATGATGCATATTGTGAATAGTGTGTCCTCATATGTGATGAAATATGTGAAATGATAGTGTTATATCATGATATTGGAATCAATTGTGTTTGATTATTGTGGTAGAATTGATGAATGTTCCGGTAGCCTTTATCTCCGAGCGAGGGAGGTACTTGCCGCTGTCATATGAAGCGATGGTAGTATGATATTTGCCGCTGTCATGTCTAAGCGAGGTAACATGCCGCTGTCATTGTCGAAGCGAGGGGTCCTAAAATTTCCGCTGTTGTATTGGGACCGGAACAGTCACAATTCTAGTGATTAATGTGGAATATTGTGGATATAATTGGAAATGCGTTATCGATCGTTATATCGTGAACTAATGATTTTGTGCATAAGTTTGTGAAACAGGAACAACAATGAAATGTGCTAATGTGGTGATCAATGAGCATATCTATTATTTGTCGCATGCGTTCAATTATTTTATTAAGTTGAATTGTGTTAAGTGGTGATATATATATGCTCATGGTGAGTTGTTCATGTAGGTACGCTTTTGGACAAAAAGGGGCTCAGGGTTGGGTTGAACTGTGAGCTGAAAGAGACTTGAAAGATGATAGATTACAGGATTTTTGTTAGTCTTAACATTCATTTTGGGAATGTAATTAACTAACTATTGAAGTTTTATTTTTTGGCCTGTAATTACATTGAGCTCACATAACAACCAGAACTCTAAGATGTCTCTAATACACGTTTAGCCCTGTTTATATCTTGATTTCACCGTTAAGGAACTAGGGTCCTTACAACTTCCCCGGTCATTCATGAGATTGACACCCCACCCACTTCCCCCCCCGAGCCATCAGTCCGTTGCTCCCGCCGACCCTGGTTCACCCGGGGTGCCAGTGGGTTATACTCGAGAGGTCAGCCTAATTAATTCTGCCCCTTTGGGCCTCCCTGCTCAAATCGTGGAGTGTTTGACCTCTGCCACCGACTAGCAAGTTCTGGCAGAGCTGAGGTGGAAACCCCTGGCAGAGGAAGGGGTATCTCGAGCCTTATCGGTAAGTACTTTTAAAGTTGCCAGGATTTTCCTTGGCGGATATAGAACTGAACCCTCTTTTTTTCTTTTTTTCTTTTTCAGGGTCTGGTGATGATGTGCGAGAGCATTCGTCGGGGTGCGAGCTACGGCCAGTCAGCCAGAGATACGAGGAAAGCTGTGCGGGAAGCCAAGTCAGAGGCTGAGAATGCTACGGCTAAGTCCGAGGTGGACGCTGCAGAACTGGAATCTCACAGGGCTTCGGTGACCCGACTCCGAGCTGACATCGAACAGCTCCGTGGTGCCCTGTTCGGAAAGGAGCAGGACCTGTCAGATGCCTTGGCCGAGCTGGGGACGGTCAAGTATGAGTTGGTGTAGGGTCTTCCTACCTTAACATCATATAATACACGTATAATGGACTGAACATGCATTTGTAACCTCTTAAGGGTTCCGGTTGTAGCTTGAGCTAAGAAGATTACAGGCCAAAATAAAAATTTCAAAAGCTAATTAATTACATTCTTGATAATGAATGTTAAAGCTATAGGTTTACGCTACTCCTAGAGTAGAGACTATCAAAATCCTGCATCCTATATTCATCTTGCTCCTTTTAGCTCACTGCCTCAACCCGACCCTAGACCCTTCGGTCCAAAAGTGTACCTACAGGGACAACACATCGTGAGCATATACATATTTACTTAACATCATAACTAGAGGCATAACAATAAATGCATGAAATCTTGGTTAAGTAAACTTGCTGGTTATTCGTTAACTTCTTTTTGTTGACCCTGATTTACCTTCATGCATATGGGCATCTTACCCCGTGGCATCTTACCACACAATAACATCGTATGGCCTCTTACCATATGGGCATCTTACCCCGTGTCATCTTACCACATAATAACATTGTATGGTCTCTTACCATATGAGCATCTTACCCCGTGGCATCTTACCACATAATAACATGGTATGGCATCTTACCATATGGGCATCTTACCCTTTTATAAACATTGTATGGCATCTTACCATATGGGCATCTTACCCCTTTATAAACATCGTATAACATTGTTATAAACTTACTTATCATAATCATCTTCATTAACATCATCATCATAGACATCATCATCATAAACATCATCATCTTAAACTTACTTATCACAATCATCATCATAAACATCATCATCATAACTTACTTATCACAATCATCATCATAAACATCATCATCATAAACATCATCATCTTAAACTTACTTATCACAATCATCATCATAAACATCATCATCATAACTTACTTATCACAATCATCATCATAAACATCATCATCATAAACTTACTTATCACAATCATCATCATAAACATCATCATCATAAACATCATATGTAGAAGTATGGTTTACCGTCCGATGCCCGTACGTTTCTTACGTACCTAAATTCCCAAAAGTAGGGAAATTGGAGAGCTTTATCTCCTTGAGGTTGTGGGTACCTGGGATGGTTCTACACAACCATATAAATCAATATTAGAAGCTAAACAATAGCCAAATACCAAAAATTCATCAAAAATCATCATTTTCCATGTTTTACACAGTGGCGATCGATCGCTACTTGAGGCGATCGATCGCTTGCTACGTGAAATGGCTACTGGCCATCGGCGATCGATCGCCTCATACAGGGCGATCGATCGCCACCCACTGGTGCGCGATTTCCACCATTTCCTTGAGCATTTTCTAAGCTCGATCCCATACCATTCAAACCCAAACTTTCCAACCACACTAACATCATCATAACTCGTTAAAACCCACATAAAACACTTCAAAAATCATACCCCAACCATAAATAACATACACCCAAACAAACCCATTTCAAAACCCTCCAAAACCATAACAAACTCAAATAAAACTTTACAAAAACATCAAGGAGGTATACATACCTCTTGGGGACTCCAAATCTCCCAACAAATTTCACAAATCAAGATTTTTGAAGGATTCCTCTTCCTCTTTTAAGACATGGACGAAAATGGAGGGGGTAAGGGTTTGGGTTGTTGAGTTGGGGATTTAGAGTATAAAGGGGAAAGTGAGTTAAAAGTGGGGTAGTGGGGATTATAAGGGTTTAAATAAATTTGCACCCCAACACCTAACATGATGTATAAAATACCCCAACATGGTATTTTAAAAGCATTTACAAAAATGCAACCAACTTCATTAAATCCATACTTTCCTCATAATTAACAACCAATACAATAAAAATCATGTTAACACCTTATTACCCAACACCTAAATCAATTACCTCATAATTCATCATATAAACATAATTAATGCCTTAGTTGCAATTAATCAATTTCGGGGCGTCACAATACTCCCCTACTTATAAGATTTCGTCCTCGAAATAGCATGCACTTACCCAAAATGAAACTAAACATAAATCATACCAGAAAATAGTTCCGGGTAATGCTGCACCATATGCCGTTCCGTCTCCCACGTAGCCTCCTCGACACCCCGACGATCCCACTGAACTTTGACCATCGGTATAACTTTACTTCGTAATCTGCGATCCTCACGATCCAGAATTCTGACCGGTCGTTCAACGTAGGATACATCTGAGTCCAACTGCACTTCAGTAGGCTGTAACACATGAGACGGGTCTGGCTCATACTTCTGTAGCATAGAAACGTGAAAAACATCATGAATCCCGGATAAAGACGGCGGTAGAGCCAAACTGTAAGCCAATGTACCAATACGCTGCAATACCTCATACGGCCCGACATATCTCGGAGATAACTTTCCGCATGCCAAAACGGACCATACCCCTAAAGGGTGAGATTTTCAAGAAAACCTTGTCTCCTACTTGGAATCTAGCGGCCGTCGCCGCTTATTGGCATAGGCTGCTTGCCTATCTTGGGCCGCTTTCATCTTTAAGCGTATCATCTTAATCTTTTCTTCCATGTCCTTAATCATATCCGGTCCTCCGACTGCTTTACTCGCCAAGTCCTCCCAATACAGCGGTGACCTACATCGTCGTCCGTAAAGAGCTTCAAAAGGGGCCATTTGAATGCTCGCCTGATAGCTGTTATTATAGGAGAACTCTAATAGCGGTAGAGAATCTTGCCAAGGATTATCAAACTCCAAAACACATGCCCTCAACATGTCTTCGAGCGTCTGTATGGTACGCTCTGTCTGGCCATCTGTCTGAGGGTGATAAGCTGTACTTGTAAGTAACCCCATGAGCATACAACGCAGCGGAATAAAATTTGGGATTACAAACCAGCGATCTATACATAGGGAATCATATCGGATTAGAGAATTACATAAGAGTCTTACCCTTGTAGCGTGTTTGAGGCCGAATCCACGGAGCTGCACCACGTCCTACGCCTTCTCCGAGTCACTAAGCAAAACTCGATTGGTTTTGCCTCAACGGTATCCACACGATCAAATCGAGTGAAGGGATAGTTTAATATCAAGTTGCTAGACAAGATATTAAACCGGAACCAAAAACCACACTTTGATTCACAATCAAATTGGCACAAACTCACTCTAGAACCACACGGCTATTGGTGGCCGAGAGCTCAAGATGGTGGTGGCGGCCGAGAGTGATTCTTGTGTGCTAGGTTTTATGTTATGAATTGTGTCTTACAATTAAACACCTTGTAATCACTTTTATATAATTAATTAAAGGCTTTCTTAAAGCTTCATGGGCTTAAGCCCATGATTTAATTAATCCTTATGATTATTAATTAAGACTCCTCTTAATTATTTAATTCATCCCATGAATTTAATTTCCCTTCTCGATTTAATCTTTTGTGCGACCCGATAGGATCTTGTAATGTTAGCAGTGACATAAAATCTCATTTTACGTCTCAAGCATTGAGCGGTATCTAGCAACACATCAATGCTCCCCAAATTACAAGAATGTCAATGACTCGACATAACCTTTAGAACTTGTGATAATATTAACCATGTAACTTAATCCCTTTGTCCTTTGTGTTTAGATTGAACACGAGTCATGGAATAATCATACTCGTATATTCAATCTCTATTTCTTGATCCCCAAGTAGAACTAGAATAAACGAATAAGCTCGATATCTCATATCGACTCATTCGAGCATGGCCATGCATTTTAGTTCTCACTTGATCAAGGGCCAAACACATCTCCTGTTATATAGGAGGGACAAATCCTATCTCGATCAGTCAACATCCCTCTACATAATTCGTAGTGTATCCAATAGTCGCCTTTATAGTATACCCTGTTACGGGTAACGTTTGACGATATCAAGATACATAACTCCTTATGTTGGGATCTCTGATGATCACAAGTCGTAAGGATTACATACATTATTATCATTATGAGAATTGCATATGACGATCATATAACTATCCATGTTGCATTCTCATGGTGGGTCTGTTCAGTACATCGTTCTCTAACATGTACCCATATGTTGATTTGATATCTCATATCAATGAACAATTCATCGATCAACATATACTAGTCTCTACGTATTATCATTATCCCTTTCATGATAATACTTGACTAGGAACATCTTTAAGAATAATACAATATTATTCTAAGGACATTAACATATATATTTCACAATGCACAGTTAAAAAGAATAATATATAATAATGAATTGCCATTCATAAATCCATAAACATTGTATGTCTTAAACAATCATCTAATGACTTGTCTTAGGGCATATCCCAACAAATCTCCCACTTGCACTAAGACCACTCAGACATATACCTAATGCCTAGAGATCTAGTATGACGATCATGCTTCTGCTGTGACAGTGGCTTCGTCAATGGGTCAGATACATTATCATCTGTTGGTACTTTGCATATTTTAACATCTCCCCTTTCAACGATTTCTCGAATGAAATGGAAACGCCTAAGTATGTGCTTGGATCTTTGGTGAGATCTTGGTTCCTTAGCCAATGCGATCGCTCCATTGTTGTCACAATAGAGTTCTATCGGATCTTTAATGCTAGGCACCACTCCAAGTTCAGAAATGAACTTCCTCATCCAAACAGCTTCCTTTGCTGCATCCGAGGCAGCAATATACTCAGCTTCCGTTGTAGAATCGTCTACTGTTTCTTGCTTTGAACTCTTCCAGCTCACAGCACCTCCATTCAGGCAATACACATATCCAGATTGCGATCGAAAATCATCTTTGTCGGTTTGGAAGCTTGCATCAGTGTAACCCATTACATTGAGCTCTTCCTCACCTCCATAAATCAAGAATGTATCCTTAGTCATTCTCAAGTACTTTAGGATATTCTTGACAGCAATCCAGTGACCTTCACCTTGATCAACTTGATATCTGCTCGTCATGCTCAAAGCATACGATACATCGGGACGAGTACATATCATGGCATACATGATAGATCCAATAGCTGATGCGTATGGAATCTTACTCATGCGTTGTCTCTCATCTGGTGTTGAAGGACATTGTTCCTTCGAGAGATAAATACCATGTGTCATAGGCACGAATCCTTTCTTGGATTCTTGCATGCTAAACCTTTTAAGCACCTTGTCTATGTATGTACTTTGACTTAGACCAAGAAGCCTTCTCGATCTATCTCTATAGATCTTGATTCCTAATACATAGGTGGCTTCTCCTAAGTCTTTCATCGAAAAGCAATTCCCTAGCCAAATCTTTACAGATTGCAAGGCAGGGATATCATTTCCAATAAGAAGTATGTCATCTACATATAACACTAGGAAAATGATTACGCTCCCACTGACCTTCTTGTAGACACAAGGTTCATCTTCATTTTTGATAAAACCAAACTCTTTGATTGCATCATCAAAACGAAGATTCCAACTCCGAGAAGCTTGCTTCAATCCATAAATGGATCGTTGTAGCTTGCATATCTTTCCAGCATCCTTTGGATCGACAAAACCCTCGGGCTGTGTCATGTACACATCCTCGAGCAGATTTCCATTAAGGAAAGCTGTTTTGACATCCATCTGCCAGATTTCATAATCATGAAATGCAGCTATTGCAAGTAAGATCCTTATGGATTTAACCATGGCCACTGGCGAAAAGGTTTCATCATAGTCAATACCATGAATTTGTTTGAATCCTTTTGCAACCAGCCGACCTTTATAGGTTTGTACATTACCGTCCATATCGGTCTTTTTCTTGAAAATCCATTTGCACCCTATGGGTCGTACCCCTTCAGTGGATCAACCAAAGTCCATACTTGGTTTGTATACATGGATTCCATCTCAGATTTCATGGCCTCTTGCCATTTCTCAGAATCATTGCCCATTATAGCTTGTTGATAAGATGACGGCTCATCCTCATCAATAAGTAGTAAGTCACCTTGTTGAGTCACAAGAAATCCATATCTCTGTGGCTCCCGGTGTTCTCTTACAGACCTACGCTGGGCTTGTGTCTCTTGAGCAGGTACTTCTTCCACAACAGCTTGTGGTGCCTGCTCTGTTTCCATCTCAATCTCAGGCTCAGTGTTTTCTTGTGGTTGAACTTCACTAAGTTCTATTTTTCTCCCACTGGTTTTTCTAGAGATAAATTCTCTTTCAAGAAATACACCAGTCCGAGCAACAACTACTTTGTTCTCGGTGGGATAGTAGAAATAGTATCCTTTCGTTTCCTTAGGATACCCCACAAATAAACACTTATCAGATTTGGGTCCAAGTTTGTTAGTGGCGTGACGTCTAACGAAAGCCTCACAACCCCAAATCTTCATAAAAGACATACTAGGACGCTTCCCAGTCCATATCTCATATGGTGTCTTTTCCACTGATTTAGATGGAACACGGTTCAGTAAGAAAATTGCTGTTTCTAGAGCGTGTCCCCAAAATGATATCGGAAGATCTGCATGACTCATCATTGATCTAACCATGTCTAACAAGGTTCGATTTCTCCTCTCGGATACACCATTCCATTGTGGAGTATACGGAGGAGTGAGTTGTGGGACTATCCCACACTCCTTTAGATAGTCATGAAACTCTTGGCTTAAGTATTCACCTCCTCGATCTGATCGAAGGATTTTGATGCTTTTGCCAAGTTGGTTTTGTACTTCATTCTTGAAATCTTTGAACTTTTCAAAGGTTTCATGTTTATGTTTCATTAGGTACACATACCCATATCTACTGAGGTCATCAGTAAATGTAACGAAGTATTGAAAACCACCTCTAGCTTGCGTACTTATTGGTCCACATACATCACTATGTATTAGTCCCAATAAAACATTTGCCCTTTCAACATGTCCCTTGAAAGGGGCTTTAGTCATCTTACCCATTAAACAAGATTCGCATGTTTCATATGATTCAAAATCAAATGAATCTAATACTCCATCCTTATGAAGTTTAGATATGCGGTTCTCGTTTATGTGGCCCAAGCGACAGTGCCAGAGATAAGTCGGATTACAATCAATATTTTTAATCCTTTTAGTATTTATGTTATAGATAGGCATATCAAGATTTAATACATAAAGACCATTCACCATTTGTGCACTAGCATAAAACATATCATTTAAATAAATAGAACAACAATTGTCCTTTATTATAAATGAAAAACCATACTTGTCTAAACAAGAAATAGAAATAATGTTTTTAGTAATTGAAGGCACAAAATAACAGTCTTTTAAAATCAGTGATAAACCAGAAGGTAAAGCTAACTGATAATCTCCTATAGCTAATGCAGCAACTCTTGCTCCATTTCCAACTCGGAGATCAACTTCACCTTTTGCCAATGTCCTACTCCTTTTGAGATCCTGCACATTTACACAAATGTGAGATCCACATCCAGTATCTAATACCCATGATGAAGAAGTAGATAAATTGACTTCTATAACAAAAATACCTGAAGCGGAAGTCACACTTCCTTTCTTTAGATCCTCCAGATATACTTTGCAGTTTCTTTTCCAATGACCGGTCTCACCGCAATGGAAACAGTTCCCTTCTTTTGCTATCCCTCCCTTTGGCTTCAGTGCAGAAGACTTTGGCTTAGATTTAGCAAAGACCTTCTTTGCTTTCTTGTTGCCTTTAGCTTTGGCCCTTCCTTTGCCCTTATTCACAATAAGGACATTTGTGGCCTTAGTCTTCTTAGTATTTGCTTCATATGTTCTCAACATACCAAGCAACTGGGGCAGAGTCTTTTCCATATCAGTCATATTGTAATTTACTACAAACTGACTGAAGCTCTCCGGCAACGATTGCAAGATTACATCGGTGGCCAACTCTTGGTCCAATGGAAAACCTAGCTTGTCCAGATTCTCAATGTACCCAATCATCTTGAGCACATGAGTTCCAACTAAGCTTCCTTCTACCATCCTGCACTGTAATAACGCTTTAGAGACGTCATATCTCTCTTGTCTAGCTTGCTGTTGGTACAACTGCTTTAAGTGTTCGATCATATCGAACGCCTCCATTTCCTCATGTTGCTTCTGAAGCTCAGAGTTCATAGTGGCAAGCATGAGGCACCCAACATCAAGTGCGTCACTCTGATGCTTCTTGTAAGCATCTTTTTCAGCTCTTGTACCTGTTAGGGGAGGTTCCTCAGCGAGCAAGGGTTCCTCTAGAACATATTGTTTCTTTTCTTGTTTGAGGACTATCCTCAAGTTCCTATGCCAATCTAGGAAATTTGTCCCATTTAATTTGTCCTTCTCAAGGACCGATCGCAGTGATAAAGTGCTAGTAACGTTGTTAGTTGCCATGGATATCTACAATATAAATATGCAAAATAAGTTTATGATTTAAATCATTTAACATGGTCTTATATTAAATGATACTCCCACTATTTTATTTGAAAAATATCAACCCTCGAAACTTTTAGTGGGCCAAGATCCATATTTCGCCTAATCTTGAGTTAGCTTTGGCTAATCGCCCAAGACTCGGTTATTTAGGTAGACAACACTTTGTCAATTACATCTCATGTAATTCTTGGATAGTTGGACGAACAACACTTTGTTCAATTCATCAAATGAATTATAATCCAACCCATGCCTCTAGGTTCCCAATCCTATTGAGATAACCTAGTTAAGTCGTACCCAATTAAAGTATGACGGATATCACTTTTATCCTTTCGCGCCTTACTAAGATTGCCACGGTGCTTTGCTTTGGCAAACCCACACATGTACAATCGAAGTTATTGACGAGTACTTTTATTTGGAAGGCATCTAAAACTTAATATTTTAGAGGGATTTATTGATCTCATGATTAATTTGATAATTTAAAATATGTCCACTACATATAGTTGTATACATATCTACATATATGTGTAATACTATTATCAAACTAAAACATAAGATAAATCATGCATCAACACACATAATTAAAACGTGACATGGTTATAGCCCCTACTAATGAGTTTCTCAAGCCAATGAGAAACTCCTATGAGTCAACCTAAGGTAACTTCATAAGCACCTTCCTTTGGCTCCAATTTGTGAATGGCCTCCTCATCCCGGCACGATGCTCCATCTTCATTGATCACCATCAATAAAATAAACTACACTATTTTACAAGATATAGAATTCCTCGATTCACATTGGAGGGGAACATAGGGGAGGGATTACATTTAGAATGAAATAGAGAAAGGCACGACACGCAGGTCGTATTATAAATTACAAACATCCACAAATCCTATCTAATAGGTCAAAGGGCTATAACCACGCACCATGCTCAAACAACACATAAAGCATGCATTAACATTTAATTAATTAAATTCTAAACATTTTAAATTTAATTCTAATTAAAACTGTAAAATAATTTTTGAAAAATTATCGTACGCTCGGGACATCACATGCCACGAACTAAAGCGACTAAAACACGAACCACCATGGTTCGAACCAAAACCCACGGCTGGACCAATAGTGTGCCTAGGGTTCGAAACCCTAGCCCATGGCCGAGCCATGGTCCATGCGGCGGCTTGGGTGCGGCGCTGCTAGGGTTCCAAACCCTAGCCGCCTTGCACCATGTTGATTCTATCGAGCCAACTTGCACCTTCTCAATACTTTATCGAGCCAATAGAGTTCAAAACCCTAGATAGTGCGACGGCTTGACCCATGCTCGAGCCAGGGTCCGAACCCTAGCCCTTAAGCGGCGGCCGAGAGGCTTATTTGACTAGGGTTCAAAAACCCTAGCCTATTTGATGCGGCGGCCGAGCCATGGTGACTAGGGTTCGAAACCCTAGCACCTAAGTGGCGTCGGCCGTGAGCCACACACAAGCCAATGTTCCGGTTTTTGATCACGAATTATCATATATTTCGATCCGTCAATAATATCATATATATTATCATACGATGATTTTCACAAAATCGATTTTTCCATATCATATATGAAAATACAGTTTTAAATAGCATGCAATATAAATTCTAACATGATTAAACTATTTAACCACATAAAATCCGATATGAGCCTTGTACACGGCTCTGATACCACTGTAAGTAACCCCATGAGCATACAACGCAGCGGAATAAAATTTGGGATTACAAACCAGCGATCTATACATAGGGAATCATATCGGATTAGAGAATTACATAAGAGTCTTACCCTTGTAGCGTGTTTGAGGCCGAATCCACGGAGCTGCACCACGTCCTACGCCTTCTCCGAGTCACTAAGCAAAACTCGATTGGTTTTGCCTCAACGGTATCCACACGATCAAATCGAGTGAAGGGATAGTTTAATATCAAGTTGCTAGACAAGATATTAAACCGGAACCAAAAACCACACTTTGATTCACAATCAAATTGGCACAAACTCACTCTAGAACCACACGGCTATTGGTGGCCGAGAGCTCAAGATGGTGGTGGCGGCCGAGAGTGATTCTTGTGTGCTAGGTTTTATGTTATGAATTGTGTCTTACAATTAAACACCTTGTAATCACTTTTATATAATTAATTAAAGGCTTTCTTAAAGCTTCATGGGCTTAAGCCCATGATTTAATTAATCCTTATGATTATTAATTAAGACTCCTCTTAATTATTTAATTCATCCCATGAATTTAATTTCCCTTCTCGATTTAATCTTTTGTGCGACCCGATAGGATCTTGTAATGTTGGCAGTGACATAAAATCTCATTTTACGTCTCAAGCATTGAGCGGTATCTAGCAACACATCAATGCTCCCCAAATTACAAGAATGTCAATGACTCGACATAACCTTTAGAACTTGTGATAATATTAACCATGTAACTTAATCCCTTTGTCCTTTGTGTTTAGATTGAACACGAGTCATGGAATAGTCATACTCGTATATTCAATCTCTATTTCTTGATCCCCAAGTAGAACTAGAATAAACGAATAAGCTCGATGTCTCATATCGACTCATTCGAGCATGGCCATGCATTTTAGTTCTCACTTGATCAAGGGCCAAACACATCTCCTGTTATATAGGAGGGACAAATCCTATCTCGATCAGTCAACATCCCTCTACATAATTCGTAGTGTATCCAATAGTCGCCTTTATAGTATACCCTGTTACGGGTAACGTTTGACGATATCAAGATACATAACTCCTTATGTTGGGATCTCTGATGATCACAAGTCGTAAGGATTACATACATTATTATAACTATGAGAATTGCATATGACGATCATATAACTATCCATGTTGCATTCTCATGGTGGGTCTGTTCAGTACATCGTTCTCTAACATGTACCCATATGTTGATTTGATATCTCATATCAATGAACAATTCATCGATCAACATATACTAGTCTCTACGTATTATCATTATCCCTTTCATGATAATACTTGACTAGGAACATCTTTAAGAATAATACAATATTATTCTAAGGACATTAACATATATATTAATTCACAATGCACAGTTAAAAAGAATAATATATAATAATGAATTGCCATTCATAAATCCATAAACATTGTATGTCTTAAACAATCATCTAATGACTTGTCTTAGGGCATATCCCAACAGTACTCAGTCTCACCTTGGTGCCCAAAGCTGTCTGGAGACCCTCCCAGAAATGTGAAGTAAACCTTGGGTCTCTGTCAGACACAATCGAGACTGGAATCCCATGCAACCTCACTACATCCCGTACATATAATTGGGCCATCTTTAAGTATGTGAAAGTCATGTTGTAAGGGATGAAATGAGCTACCTTCGTCAGCCTATCAACGATCACCCAGATCGCATCAAATCCAGAGGCCGTCCTTGGCAAGTGAGTCACGAAGTCCATAGATATGTGCTCCCACTTCCACTTAGGTATTGCCAAGCTCTTTAGCTCGCCACCAGGCCTCTGTCTTTCTGCCTTTACCTGTTGGCAGATCAAACATCTTTTAACAAAAGCGATCACATCACGCTTCATGCGTCTCCACCAGAATTGACCGCATAGGTCCTTGTACATTTTCCTTCCTCCTGGGTGGATACTGAACCGACTACTGTGAGCTCGCTCCAATAGTACTCTACGCAATTCCAGCGTATCTGGGACTACCCAACGGTTGCCCAGTCTCAAAGAACCATCATCAGCCACACTAAACTTTGATGGCTGTCCTTGAAGTACTATCGATGACCATCTCTGAACCTCATCATCCGACCTATAGGCTTTCCTGATAGCCTCAAATATGTCTGGCTCAGCCAACAAGGTCGACACTCGCACCGGCGACGTGTCCACATCGAAATCATAGCCCAGATGGCAATAACAAGTCATCATAGTGGATAAACACATAGCATCCTCAGCAGTACTCTTCACCTTCCGACTTAAGGCGCCTGCTATCAAATTTGCTTTACCAGGATGGTACTCAATCTCACAGTCATAATCCTTGAGCAAATCCATCCATCTTCTTTGACGCATATTCAGTTCAGCCTGAGTGAATAGGAACTTCAGGCTCTTATGGTCCGTATAGATGGTAAACGTCGTACCATAAAGATAATGACGCCAAATCTTGAAGGCAAAAATGATGGCCGCCAGTTCCAGATCATGGACTGAGTATCTGGTCTCATGAGGCTTCAACTGTCTCGAAGCATAAGCCACCACGTGCTTATCTTGCATCAATACACAGTCCAGACCCTGCAATGATGCATCCGAGTACAAAGCAAATCTCTTATTCTCAGCAGGAATCACCAACACTGGCGCTGTCGTCAAACGACGCTTCAATTCTTGGAAGCTTTCCTCACAAGCTTCGGACCAATAGAACGGGACTCCTTTCTGAGTCAGCTGTGTCAACGGCTTAGCGATCTTAGAGAATCCCTCGACGAAACGTCGGTAATGACCCGCTAAACCAAGGAAGCTCCGTATCTCGGGCACAGAAGTGGGTGCAGCCCACTCCATCACAGCTTCAATCTTCCTGGGATCCACAAATATCCCACTGCTAGATATAACATGGCCCAAGAATACCACACTGTTCAACCAGAACTCGCACTTGCTGAGCTTTGCATATAACTGATGATCCCTAAGGATCTGGAGTACTGTCCTCAAGTGCTTCACGTGTTCCTCTTCAGTCCGGGAGTAGATGAGTATATCGTCAATGAAAACTATGACGAACTGATCCAAATATGGCTGGAACACCCTGTTCATCAAACTCATGAAAACAGCTGGGGCATTCGTCACCCCAAAAGGCATGACTAGGAATTCATAGTGCCCATACCTAGTCCTGAAGGCTGTCTTCTGGACATCATCTTCCCTTACTCGAATCTGATGGTACCCCGACCTCAGATCGATCTTACTGTAGAGCTTCGTACCCTGCAACTGGTCAAACAAATCATCGATCCTCGGGAGTGGATACTTGTTCTTCACTGTGGCTTTGTTCAGTTGTCTGTAGTCAATGCACAGACGCATCGAACCATCTTTCTTCTTGACAAATAAACTGGTGCACCCCAGGGCGATACACTAGGGCGTATATAGCCCTTATCAAGGAGCTCTTGCAACTGTGTCTTTAATTCCCTTAGCTCCGCTGGTGCCATCCTATAAGGGGCACGAGAAATGGCAGACGTTCCCGGTAATAACTCAATCCCAAACTCGACCTCTCTCGTCGGTGGGAATCCGGGAATCTCCTCCGGAAAGACATCAGGGAACTCCGCCACTATGGGCACATCCTCAACTTTTACTTCTTCTTTCTTTTCCGTAACATCAACGGCATATATGAGATATCCTGTATGGCCTCGTTCCAACAACTGCGCCATCTTGACAGCAGATATCAACGGGATCTTAGAACGAGAACCATCCCCAAAGAATGTCCACTGGACTCCTATATCAGATCTGAATCGGACAGTCCTCTGCCTGCAGTTCACAACTGCCTGATACCTGTTCAGAATATCAATGCCTACAATGCAGTCAAAGTCTGACATCCCAGAACAATCAAATCTGACCTTAACTCATTATCCTCAAAATAAATGAGGCCATCATAGACAATCTGATCAGTAATCATACTTCTTCCAGCGGGGGTCGAGACTATAAGAGGCGTGGGCGACGGAGAAGTGCATATGTGGTGCCTTTCCACAAAACTTGTCGACACAAAAGAGTGTGATGCACCTGTGTCGATCAATATAAAAGCAGGGTGCGTAAATAAAAGACACGTACCCGCTATAACCTCCTCTGGAGCTGCTGTAGCCTGCTCCCTTGTCAAAGCATAAACCTGCCCCTGAGGTGGCCCCACGGGCTGACCTCCAAACTGCCTTGGCGCAAAAGGTGGTCTGTGCTGAGCTGCTCTGTCCGCAGGCCTCCCCGCAGAGTTCTGTTGTCTTCCCCTGTTGGGACACTGTCGAGCAAAGTGGCCTTTGTCGCCACACACATAACATCCTACACTGTCTTTCGCCAAATGTGGTTGCCCACAAAGAGTGCACTGGACCTTCCCGAATCGGTCTCCCTGAGACTGCCCTCTTCCCGATGGGGCATCATTCCGACGACTTCCTTTCCAACGATTGTCAGGCCTCTTACCACTAAACCTTGACGCCGATGTGTTTCCTCTTGGCTTGAACTGATCACCCCTCGGCCTCAAATTATCAGGAGTGGATTTCTGAGGGGGAGCTGGAGGTGGTACGGTGTTAGGGTATGCACCAACTCCTAGTTCGGCTACTTCAGCCCTTGAAAGTGCATCATCAAAGTAAGTAGGGCCATTAGTGATCACCCTATCATACAGTTCCGGCCTCAAGCCCTTCATGAAGTTCCTCATCTTTGCTTGAGTACTTGTGGCGATATGAGGCACATATCTGAGCAAAGAACAGTATTGGAGAGCATAATCGGACACCGGCATGTTACCTTGCTTGAGGTTAGTGAATTCATATTCCTTGGCCTGTCGTGCAGCAGCTGAGAAGTAGCGGGTCAGAAACCGAGTTCTGAACAGCTTCCAATTAACTTCATGACCCTGAGCCTCTTGCTCTACTACTGTGGTCTTCCACCACATCAGCGCCTTCTTGGCCAACTGGAACTCCGCTAGTCTGATCCAGGCTGTCTTAGCACAAGGAGCTGCCACAAATATTTGCTCTATTCTTTCCAACCACTCTTCTGCCTGTTCCCCCGTCTCAGTTCCTTCAAATGTCGGAGGTCGGTACGCAAGAAATTGAGTCAAGCTCAGTTCCCCAGGTAGTAACTGTTGCTCAGACGGTTCTTCGCCAAAAGCCGGCGGTGGTAGGGGATTCGTACGTCCTGCACTTGCATTGACACTCACTGCGTCACCCACTTCCACATTTGCTGCCATACTACAACACAAGGGTTAACAACAATACCCAAAAGCAGTTCATATAATACATCGTTAGAGAAACAAAACATGTTAGTGTAACATCATATACTTCATATGTAACATATACACAAAACATGTTTAAAAGTAAGTACCTAGCCAACTTATTGCTAAGGCTACCCTTCACTCATTCCCGGGTTCTCTAACCACTGCTCTGATACCACTAATGTAGGGTCTTCCTAACTTAACATCATATAATACACGTATAATGGACTGAACATGCATTTGTAACCTCTTAAGGGTTCCGGTTGTAGCTTGAGCTAAGAAGATTACAGGCCAAAATAAAAATTTCAAAAGCTAATTAATTACATTCTTGATAATGAATGTTAAAGCTATAGGTTTACACTACTCCTAGAGTAGAGACTATCAAAATCCTGCATCCTATATTCATCTTGCTCCTTTTAGCTCACTGCCTCAACCCGACCCTAGGCCCTTCGGTCCAAAAGTGTACCTACAGGGACAACACATCGTGAGCATATACATATTTACTTAACATCATAACTAGAGGCATAACAATAAATGCATGAAATCTTGGTTAAGTAAACTTGCTGGTTATTCGTTAACTTCTTTTTGTTGACCCTGATTTACCTTCATGCATATGAGCATCTTACCCCGTGGCATCTTACCACACAATAACATCGTATGGCCTCTTACCATATGGGCATCTTACCCCGTGGCATCTTACCACATAATAACATTGTATGGTCTCTTACCATATGGGCATCTTACCCCGTGGCATCTTACCACATAATAACATTGTATGGCCTCTTACCATATGGGCATCTTACCCCGTGGCATCTTACCACATAATAACATGGTATGGCATCTTACCATATGGGCATCTTACCCTTTTATAAACATTGTATGGCATCTTACCATATGGGCATCTTACCCCTTTATAAACATCGTATAACATTGTTATAAACTTACTTATCATAATCATCTTCATAAACATCATCATCATAGACATCATCATCATAAACATCATCATCTTAAACTTACTTATCACAATCATCATCATAAACATCATCATCATAACTTACTTATCACAATCATCATCATAAACATCATCATCATAAACATCATCATCTTAAACTTACTTATCACAATCATCATCATAAACATCATCATCATAACTTACTTATCACAATATCATAAACATCATCATCATAAACTTACTTATCACAATCATCATCATAAACATCATCATCATAAACATCATATGTAGAAGTATGGTTTACCGTCCGATGCCCCTACGTTTCTTACGTACCTAAATTCCCAAAATTGGGGAAATTGGAGAGCTTTATCTCCTTGAGGTTGTGGGTACCTGGGATGGTTCTACACAACCATATAAATCAATATTAGAAGCTAAACAATAGCCAAATACCAAAAAAAAATCATTTTCCATGTTTTACACAGTGGCGATCGATCGATACTTGAGGCGATCGATCGCCTCGCTCTTTTGCCTTGCGGCGATCGATCGCTTAATTTTAGGCGATCGATCGCCTGCTATGTGAAATGGCTACTGGCCATCGGCGACCTGGTGCGCGATTTCCACCATTTCCTTTAGCATTTTCTAAGCTCGATCCCATACCATTCAAACCCAAACTTTCCAACCACACTAACATCATCATAACTCGTTAAAACCCACATAAAACACTTCAAAAATCATACCCCAACCATAAATAACATACACCCAAACAAACCCATTTCAAAACCCTCCAAAACCATAATAAACTCAAATAAAACTTTACAAAAACATCAAGGAGGTATCCATACCTCTCGGGGACTCCAAATCTCCCAACAAATTCCACAAATCAAGATTTTTGAAGGATTCATCTTCCTCTTTTAAGCCATGGACGAAAATGGAGGGGGTAAGGGTTTGGGTTGTTGATTTGGGGATTTAGAGTATAAAGGGGAAAGTGAGTTAAAAGGTGGGGTAGTGGGGATTATAAGGGTCTAATTAAATTTGCACCCCAACACCTAACATGATGTATAAAATACCCCAACATGGTATTTTAAAAGCATTTACAAAAATGCAACCAACTTCATTAAATCCATACTTTCCTCACAATTAACAACCAATACAATAAAAATCATGTTAACACCTTATTACCCAACACCTAAATCAATTACCCCATAATTCATCATATAAACATAATTAATGCCTTAATTGCAATTAATCAATTTCGGGACGTCACAGTTGGCCTCCTATGTGGCTGGCGAACCAGCCCGTCGGGAGGCCTTTATCAAATCTTAGGAATTCACGCGTATGTTGGCCTCCAAGGCTTTCAAGTTTTTGGACCTCGGTTTCGAGGGATGCAAGGGCCAATTCCAGGCAAAGGGCTTCCCGCCTAATGACCAGGACCCTGATGACTTCCTGGACCTCAACGCAATTATTGCCAACATCCCTCCCGACTTCGCCAACTAGCCCGACTTGTTTTAATCCCCCACTGTATTTTTCTTATTTTATTTTTATTCCTTTGATGCTTGTATTATGCTTTGGACGCATTTGTCTAGCCTTTTCGAAGCAACCCGTTCAATTACTCGTAAGTTAGCAATGGGCTAAGACTTAAATGATTGTAAATTTACGCCCGTCCTGACCACTTCTAGTGGCCGGGCTGATCGTGGTTTAAATTGGATTATCCTACAATAATAACTTAAAATAATCCAACACATAGAATTAAATACAGCACAGGGCTGACATGTACGACCTCCAAGATAATAAACCCCACGGACAACTCTTACAATGATACGAGCTCGGGCATAAATGAGCGCATGATTCTCGTCGGGTCTGCACCTTGGTGTGGGTATGCAATAAAGTTGTGCCAGGGCCTCATACACCTGGGCTTTAGCATGCAGGGCGGACCTGTGCTTTTATTTTGTGCCAGGGCCTCATACACCTGGGCTTTAGTGACAAAGCTGACCTGCACTTTTAATTTGTGCCAGGGCCTCATACACCTGGGCTTTAGCATGCAGGGCGGACCTGTGCTTTTAATTTGTGCCAGGGCCTCATACACCTGGGCTTTAGTGACAGGGCTGACCTGCACTTTTAATTTGTGCCAGGACCTCATACACTTGGGCTTTAGCATGCAGAGCGGACATGTGCTTTTATTTTGTGCTAGGGCCTCATACACTTGGGCTTTAGTGAATGGCTGACCTGCACTTTTAATTTGTGACAGGGCCTCATACACCTGGGCTTTAGCATGCAGGGTGGACCTGTGCTTTTATTTTGTGCCAGGGCCTCATACACCTGGGCTTTAGTGACAGGGCTGACCTGCACTTTTAATTTGTGCCAGGGCCTCATACACCTGGGCTTTAGCATGCAGGGCGGACCTATGCTTTTAATTTGTGCCAGGGCCTTATACACCTGGGCTTTATTGACAGGGCGACCTGCACTTTTAATTTGTGCCAGGGACTCATACACCTGGGCTTTAGCATGCAGGGCGGACCTGTGCTTTTATTTTGTGCCAGGACCTCATACACCTGGGCTTTAGTGACAGGGCTGACCTGCACTTTTAATTTGTGCCAGGGCCTCATACACCTGGGCTTTAGCATGCAGGGCGGACCTGTGCT
The DNA here is from genome assembly GCA_907163345.1 of Haberlea rhodopensis. Taxonomy (NCBI): domain Eukaryota; kingdom Viridiplantae; phylum Streptophyta; class Magnoliopsida; order Lamiales; family Gesneriaceae; genus Haberlea; species Haberlea rhodopensis. The sequence continues at coordinate 666,876 of CAJQUN010000092.1, forward strand.
TTTATTTTGTGCCAAGGCCTCATACACCTGGGCTTTAGTGATAGGGCTGACCTGCACTTTTAATTTGTGCCAGGGCCTCATACACCTGGGCTTTAGTATGCAGGGCGGACCTGTGCTTTTAATTTGTGCCAGGGCCTCATACACCTGGGCTTTAGTGACAGGGCTGACCTGCACTTTTAATTTGTGACAGGTCCTCATACACTTGGGCTTTAGCATGCAGGGAGGACCTGTGCTTTTATTTTGTGCCAGGGCCTCATACACCTGGGCTTTAGTGACAGGGCTGACCTGCACTTTTAATTTGTGCTAGGGCCTCATACACCTGAGCTTTAGTGACATGAGATCAAAGGAAAAATTCGCTAAATAATTGTGTTCATACATCAAATTGAAATAACAATAGTAAAATGCCTAGGAATAATACTTTCTGAGGTGTTATGCATTCCAAGGTCTTTTTATACGTCGGCCTTCGCCCTCCTCTAGGTAATACGATCCAGAACTCAGTCTTTGGACTATCTTGTATGGCCCCTCCCATCGGGGATCCAGCTTTCTCACCTCCCCTGTTGGGTTAACCTTTTTGAGGACGATGTCCCCCACTTGAAAATTTTGGTGTATCACCCTTTTGTTGTAGGCCTTGACTATCTTACTACGGTAAGCCTCCATCCATATAGCAGCCCTTTCCCTTTTCTCATAGATCATATCAAAATCCAGAGCCCGATCTTCTTCATTGTTGTCATCATATGCTTGGACTCTGGCGGAGGATTTCCCGACCTCAGCAGGGAGCACGGCCTCCGTTCCATATACCATGCTGAAAGGCATCTCTCAGGTTGGGATGCGAGCTGTAGTTCTGTAAGCCCACAACACACTCGGTAACTCATCCACCCAATCCTTACCAACCCCGTACAGTCTTGCCTTTAATGCTTGCACAATCGATCTGTTGGTGACCTCTGTCTGCCCGTTGCTCTGTGGGTTACCCACCGATGTAAAGGCCTGGTCGATCTTCATTTCCTTGCACCAAGCCATTAACTTCTGCCCCTGGAACTACCTCCCATTGTCTGATATCAATTTCCTGGGTACTCCAAAATGACAAATTATGTTTTTCCATAGAAAGTCCAGCACATTCTCTTCGGCAATCTTGGCTAAGGGCTCGGCTTCGACCCATTTCGAGAAATAATCCACAGCCACCAACAGAAATTTCATGCTTTGGGGCTATCGGTAAAGGTCCCACAATATCCAAACCCCATTTATCGAAAGGGCAGGCCGATGTTACCGATTTCATGAGCCTCACTGGCCTTAACTGGAACTTACTGTTCCTCTGACAACCCTCACAAGTGACTACTGTCATGATCACATCATTCCTTAGGGTCAGCCAAAAGTATCCAGCAAGGAGGGTCTTTCTGGCCAGAGCCAATCCCCCGAGATGGTCTCCACATCATCCCTCGTGAATTTTCCTTAGCACATATTTTGCCTCCTCCGCGCTCAGACATCGGAGCAGGGGTCCGGCAAAGGACCTCTTATATAACACATCCTCTATCAGAACGAACTGGAACGAATGCCTCTTCAACCGCCGGGCATGGTTCTTATCAGCGGGTAACTCGGACTTTCTCAAGTAGTTCAAAATCGGGGCCATCCAACCTAAGACCTCGGGGGCCTCCGTCCTGGGCTGGGTGGATGGAACCAACTCAGTTTGAAATATGAGCTCCCTCTGTGACAAAGGAACTAGGGATGTTGACCACTTGGAGAGCTCATCAGCTTCGCGATTATCCTCCCTAGGGATCTGCACTATGCTCCATTCCACGAAACTTTCTGACATCTCCTGTATAGCCTTCAAGTATTCTATCATCCTCTCGCTCTTGGCCTCGCAGTTTCCTTTCACCTGCTGAGTTGCCAGCTGTAAGTCCGAGTGAAGGATCACCCGGCTGGCACCGACCTCCTTTGCCAACCTCAGCCCAATCAGTACGGCCTCATATTCCGCTTCATTGTTAGAAGCCCAGAAATCCAATCTGACAATGACTGTGATGCCCGGGAATTATTGGTGCTAATCCCGGTGTGGTAATAATCCTTAATGGATTTTAATTGTGGCAATTGTGTATTAATTGCGGTTTTGGGACTCCCGGGGATTTTAAATCCTGTTTTTGGAGTCGTTGGATCCAAGGGACGAGATTGTATTCTCATCGTGGTGATAACCTTGGAATTTGGTTCTTGGTGGAACCTAGGGTCCGGAGTACTTTGTACTGGGGCTGGTAATGGGAATTGAGGTTAGAGAGATGATTTTCGAAAACAGATGATATTTAATGAATCATGATGTATTTGTGGAGGAGCCGGTATTTTGGAGCTCTGGAGCTATATATACCAAATAGACTCGGCTCATTATACGGAATCACTTCCCTCTCTCCTCTCTCTCACGCCTCTTTCCCTCACCCCAAACCCTTCCCCTCTTCTCCTCTTGGAACAATTCGATGGGGGCTCGTCTTGGGAGCCCGATTTCTTGAAGAAAGGCTGGTAATCTTCTTCTCCTCACCTTTAGCTTCGATTCGATTATAGTTTTGTGCTAAATGGTTGAGTTTTGGGTTTGATTTGAGATTTGGGGGTTTTGGTTAAAAATAAATGTTGATTTTTAGTGTTTTTATTGAGTTTAAATGGTGTATTGGGGATGTTGAGGAAGTTGGGGGTGTTGGTTTTGAGTTTGGGTGTCAAAAACACCATGGAAGCTCGAATTTCTCGGAAAATCGCAGGTCGCGATCGATCGCCGAGGAGGGCCGATCGATCGCGACGAGCAGCTATAATATTAGTGGCGATGAACAGTGCGGGCGATTGATCACGAGTTCTCGGCGATCGATCGCGAGCGAGTTGGCGATCGATCGCGGAGACTCGCGATCGATCGCGATAGGGCGCTGTTGCCCACTGGACAGGGGCGATTGATCACGCTAAAAGTGTAAGGCCCCGATGCTAATTAATCCGGATTAACGATGATTAAGCAAACCCAGATAATTAAAAGTGCAAATTTGAAATAAGGAATTTTGGACTTCGATGGGTCAACCAACAAGTGGAACGTGTTTTAGTGCATGAGCATGTGCATGATCACATGGCACTTGGAGAACACATGCCACTAATTAATTTAACTCATGTTTAATACATGATTTTGGACCAATAATCTTGTAAGATAGTGATGTATTGACTCATGGATTCCACAATACATCAAATATATTATAAAATCTTGCATTTATGCATTGAAACTCTCGCATAAAACAATGCAAAAATCAGATTTGGTTTCACTTTTTCACCATCATTTTCTCTCTCTTTAAAATAAAAACCTCCACCTTCTCTCCTCTAGCAATTTCGAAAATTGCAGCTCTTTTCCAGCCTATTTTAGCACAAATTTCTCTTGAAATTGTGAGTGCATGTCACATGCAAAGATGGATTTGAGTTACTCATCTTGAGGAACAAGATGCACCAAGAATTTTCAAGTTTGGAGAAAGAAGATGCAAGATTTTCGAGTAGCAGCAGTTTTGGTGTAGGATTTTCGGTTTTGGCTTGGTTTTGTGGATGATCAAGCTTCAAATCTTGAAGATAAATGAAGGTATATCATCATCCTTGAGTTTTAATTACTTGCATGTAGGATTAAGGGTCGAATTTTGATACTTGGACATGAGAAATGTAGTGAAAACTTGCTGTCAGAATGTTCTGCAGATTTCAGTATACTGTTGGTCTGGTATTTCGAATTTTGGGTCTAGTTAAGTTTCGAATTTGAAGATGACTCACCTGATAGAAGTTGTAGTGTTTTGTATTAGCTTTAATTGGCCACAAGAATCAGCTAATGTGGAGTTAATATGAAAACGTTATGGTCAGTTTACCAACATGTGTCAAATCTGGAAATCAACTGCATCCGAGTTTCATGCATTATGTTCTTCGTATTTCTGGGAATAAATGGCTACGAATATGAAGTTTTAGGCTCTAATAAGTGTTGTAGTATTCGAGGTTAGCTTGCATGTGGAATTGGCCTCACTCAAGTTGGAGCTCATATGAACGAATTATGCTAATTTTACCAGCAACTATACAATCTGGAAACAGGGGATATACGAGTTTTTTAGGCTGTACGTTTTTCAGTTAATGTACATGAAGATGAATTGTTTAGCTTAAAGCTCATAATATATGTTTTGTTGTATGTTGGGTTATCCTGCATTCGGAACTGGCCTTACATGATATGGAGTTTCCGTGTGTCAGATATGAACTTTTCCATAAAACCGCTCACTCTGTCAAAATAGAATATGAGTATTTTTAAAATCTGGCATACTTTGCTTTGCATGTGCCTCAAGATGAGTGAACTAGCTTATGGACTTCACATATGAACTGTAGTACATTGAGTTTTCGTGATTTTACCACTGGCCCCAAGTCTTTTGGACATCATATGAATTTATTATGATTTTTATACGAAAATGGGTCAAGCTGAAAATTAAGAAAATTTGCTAAGGGTCAATGTTTGGATTATAAATTCGATATTGGAAATAAGTGAACACTTTGATGATATAATTGAGGTGTAAATGACCAGGTTAACAGATCTCGAGATTTATTCGAGGAGTACTCGGTAGATATAGCATTGGTCCGAGGTACGTAGAAAACGGGTTTTATCACAATGTCTGGCAAAGACATGTGATGTTCCCGGGTATGATTTACTTGTCATTACTTGCTCCTTATGTGACTATGTGATAAGTTGATTTGCAGTATGTGAATTACATGGTACATTGACTGCATGATATATGATGACATGAGATTTGAGGTGCATCACATGAGATTATGATATTGCATGATGCATTGACACGCATGGACATTGAGCATGTCATGTTGAGCCTATTGATTCGTTCTTGGTACCTATATCTTTTCTTGGTATGAGTGATGCGTGTCTGGGGATGATGGGCAGCCGTTGGCTCGGCAGGAGTGAGAGTGAGCTGAGGGATGCCGGAGCGACGAGCGTGCCGACGTCGCCCAGACACGAGGATGATGGACCGCCGATGGCTCGACTGAGAGATAGATCGGAGCGCGGAGCGTGTCACATCCTGCTCGAGCACTGATGAGTGATTGTTGATCTTCCTTTGGACCCTTGAGATAGGGATATGCGAGATTTGATACCCTTCATATGCATTTGCATTCATGCACGGCATGCATCGCATGTTATTTGTCATACACTGTGATTTTATCTGTTTCTCGTACTGGGGTTCTGACCCCCTTCGCGGGGGGCTGTCATGTCTTTGTTGGATGGACATGACAGGTATTGCAGGTGGACGTACTGTGGATGCTCGAGACGAAGCATCGATAAATACCAGAGCTCCTTGAGAGCGAGCTCAGGTATATGGTTTATGTTTTGAGTCCCAGTAGTTGTTTAGTATTTTTACTTATGTTTTAAATTACCGGGGTATGCCCTGAGTATCTGTATTTTTAAGTATTACTTTACTGAGAAATTATATGTAATGCTTATGCAATGAATATCATGTTAGATGTAAAACTGGAAATACATATTTTCACTATTCGGAAATGTTTTAGAAACAAAATGCAAAAAAAATTTTGAGGGTCACTTTTTGAAAGTTTTTAACTAATTCTTCCGCTGTTTACGTTAATATAACAATCGTGTGTTAATTAAACCTCTGATTAGGCCCGGGCCCTCACAGTTGGTATCAGAGCATAATCTGGGATATGCTCGAACTAGAGTTAGGACACTGAGAATAGACACAAATGAATTGTTTGTGCATGTGTCTGACTATCTGATTTATATGCTCTTGCCTGCTATGTTTACATGTTCGATAATGAAGCTTTATACATGTAATGGATTATTGAGCAGGGATAATTAGTGGTCATATCTCTGAATATTTTAATATGCTGAGTTGCATATAATGTAGATTATTTGAATGCTGAGTTGCATATATTATGCTGAGTTGCATATAATTTTGAGAATTTTATCTGTTAGCACTGATAGTTGCTGATAGGATGATGATGTAGAATGAATGATGATAACATCTATGACTTGAGATGTATGAATTATGTTGGACAGTTAGTGTTTGGATAGGTAGCTGTGATATAGACTTTACGAGCTACTATCAAATCTGTAGACACTATAAACTGTTAATTGCACTATAATTTAGTGATAATATGTCCATTTTTGGAAATTGTATTTATCACTTTGGGATTGAATCCTTATGATTAGTGGATGCCACTAGAATTATTTAAAACACTTTTTGTCGATTGACATCGGGAATTTAAGTCTGAAAGACCAAGGTTATACGTATGAGTTTATGTCAAAACCTGTGTACGCCAAGATGATAATTTAGAACTTGAGAATATTGAAACTAGCAATATTTCAACTGAAGAATGGAGTGTAGTTGTTGTGAGAAACAACGAGAATTGGTTTGGATGAGGACTTGGTTTAGGGGACTGTCGTGATTCAGTTCCAGTTTTTGTGTCCAAACTATGAATAAAAACTTCACTATGAACTCTTTTAGATGAGACTATCTAGAGTAATGGTATTGATGATATGGAAAATGATAATTGATTATCGTGGACTTGAGAAATGGAAATATCTGCTTAATCTCGATAACTATTCACTAGTAAAGAGATTAGATATTGACTAAGGAATAAGACACCAAGGTGGTGGGAAGTAATTAGAACTGGATTAAAGATTAATGAAGTGACTATCATTGGGATAATCCAAGTAATCCTGGAAAAGTTTCAGAAGTATCACTCAAATTTATCCAGCTCTAGTAGTTCTAGAGGACTATGAAATTGTAGAATACCAAATCTTTTGAGGTCACTGTGGATGTAAATATCTACTGATCCATTTTGAAAGAATAATAGGAACTGATATCGATTGTGGCCAGTCAGAGCATGTCCATGAAGTGCTCAGGAATAGATGCAGCCATAACAACAATCCATAACAACAAATACCCTGAACTAGGGGTAGATATCATGGTGGTTATTCTTTACGACCACTCAGTTTCAGCAGCAGTTAAGTACATGTAGACCAGAGAGTATACCTTGACAATGGGATTGAGATGTCTCCAGGATATATAACCATTTCGATTTTGGCAATGATAGAGATGCTAGTGATCACAGATACATGTTGTGTATTGGTCACACGGCACGAGTTTGATTTGAGATAAAATCATTGGTTTCATATATTGCATCAAATGTGCATTGATAATGATGATAGGTAAAATACACCAGCAGTGATAATTATACTATCCACACTTGTAATAGTGAACTGCAGATTACAATTTGTTGATAGTGTTGTGGATTTGAATTAAATGATGTTGTCAAAATATGGTTTTGATTGTATCAAGGGCATGTATACTCTGATAAATTTTGAAGATATCGTAAGTTGATTTTAGGGTATAATGAATTTTTAACCGCCTTGTGGATACAAATGAAATGTTTACAGCCACGAATAGCAAGCTAAGATAGTGTCAGCTATGGAAATATTGTGGTCGCAATACTTGGAAAACGAGGGATATTTGATAATAAGCAGTTGATGCTTATCAAAAAGAGTCGAGGTTGACTGATATTATAGAGGTAAGAAAACCTACCAAGATTTTCCTGAGGAAATGAAAGAATTTTCACTAAAGAAGGAAATTGATTTTAACTATTCGTTGATGACAAGGAATAGATTTGATATCGAAAGCACTGTACGGAATGTCATCAGCAGAGTTGACAGATATATGAATAGCTGCTGAATATCCTCGATACTGGTACATATGTCTGAGTATGTCACCTTGAGGGAACATCAGTATTGTTCGTGAAGAAGAAAAATGATATGATGAAGATGTGTATCGATTAAAGGTAGTTGAATCGGGCTATTATCAAGAATAAATACCCACTGCCTAAGATCGAAAAGTAACTGATCAAGTTGTAAGGAACTTTAATGTATAAGAAGAACGATTTTTACTCTGGTTACCATCAGTTTGAGTCAGAAGAGAAATGTTCTCTAGGCATTTGGTCAAACCAGATATAGACATTTTGAATTTTTGGAAATATCGTGTGGTCTGACAACTATAGCGGTAGATTTATGAATTTGATGAAGAAAATTTTCCGTAACTTTTGGGCGGAGGTGTAATCATATTCATCAGTGGTATACTAGTGTATACGAGATCCGGAAGGAACCACACAGAACACATGTGATTGATTTTTCAGACGCTTCGTGAAGCTCAAAGGGTGTACCAAGTTATTGAAATGTAAATCTTGGTTGAATCCAGTGTTGTTTTGGGATAGGTGATATCATCTCACCAGATATCTGTTGATTCCAGTAAAGTAAAGATAGTACTAATTTGGCCAAGACCAATCATTGTACTCAAGATGAAAAGTTTTATGAATTTTGGCAGATACTACAGGCTTTTACGGAAGGATATTCTAGGATAGCCTGTCTTATGAACTAATTGACCAAGAAGAAATTTGATATTTGTTTGGTCAGATGAATGAGAAAGCAGTTTTCATAACTGAAACTGAAATGGACTACAACCCCAATGTTGTTTTGGTCTAACTGGTTCAGGGAGATATGTAGTTGTGCAAATACGTATGTCAAATATTTGAAGATATGTTTTAATGTATCATGAAAAGATGATTGCATATTCTTGGGATATAAGCGATGACTGGATTTAGTAAAAAATTTGACTTTGATAGTCAATATAAATCAAGGAAAATGAAACTAGTAGCAGATGCACTGAACCTAAAAGTGCAAGGTGCAATGGTAGCATCGATGTTTGCTTTGCAGTTTGATAACCTCTGATTTTGACGATCGGAAGGACTCGAAGGACAGACTCATACAGATATTGATTGAAGAAATTGGTTCTGTCTTATTAACCAAGTAAATTTAGTATGCCATTTAGTGGTGGTTGCGAATGAAATATCAGTATATAGCATCGAATTTTAATGATTTGAAAGACGTATTACAACAGAAAGCACACTATAGAGAACATAGTGTTATTCTGGGAATGATGAGATGTATCATTCTCGAGATCCTATTTTATGATGAGATTGTATAAAGAAAGAAATTTTTGAATTTTGTGGCAAATTGTTTGACATGCCAGCAGGTCAAGATAAAAATACGAGACCTAGTGGGATATTACAAGATTTGTAAGTACTACAATGAATTTGGGAAATTTCTAGTTTTGAGTTTTATAGCTCAAATATTTATAAACAGAGATTGTGAAACAAGTTGAATCGAAATTGATTGACTATTCAATACAAGATATTGATTTCATGTGATAGTCTATATGTCTATGAGAAGAGGACATGTTTAAGATATGGATAATGTGGTTTAGTTACAGTGAGTTTCTGTAATAAATGTATCTGATTGATATCGATGATAATATCAGAATTCGAAACAATTTTCAGAATGTAATGGATACTAAGTTAGCAATGAGTATGACTTAGCATACCCATACAGATGGATCAACTGAGAAAATATCCAGACCTTGGAAGTCATTTCTCGATTAATAGTGGTGATTTAGTGGGAATTGACTGAAATCATTATTCATTAGTAGAATTTTCCTATAATTTAAGTTTCAGAAAACTATTGGGATGGCATCGGTTCAGGTTTTGCAGAGTCAGAATTACCGATCGCTGATGTGATGATAGAAAATTGATAAGAAATTTTGGCATAACTTAAGATTGTTGAGAAAAAATGCCAGGAACGATAAAATTTCTGCGAAAACGATTAAAATTTGGCTTGAGGTGAGCAGATTTGCTATGCCAAAGAGAAATATATCGTTAGACTTCGAGTTGAGAATCAGGTAAATATGGAAATATTACTTTTGCGATGATCAATATGATTTGTTAAGTGAGGTTTGATGTTGCCTCGATATTTTGAACTTTGTGGAATCATAGAGAACCTTGATTAAGTGGTAGATCGTTGAGACGACCACAGCAGTTGTCATTGATACATGAAGATCCTTATGTACCTATGAATGAGATTGAGACATCTCGTATGTTTTGATTTATTGAGTTATACTCAGTTTTGCGATTTCGAGGACGAAATCTTTTGAAGAGGGGCTGATATGTAAGGCCCCGATGCTAATTAATCCGGATTAACGATGATTAAGCAAACCCAGATAATTAAAAGTGCAAATTTGAAATAAGGAATTTTGGACTTCGATGGGTCAACCAACAAGTGGAACGTGTTTTAGTGCATGAGCATGTGCATGATCACATGGCACTTGGAGAACACATGCCACTAATTAATTTAACTCATGTTTAATACATGATTTTGGACCAATAATCTTGTAAGATAGTGATGTATTGACTCATGGATTCCACAATACATCAAATATATTATAAAATCTTGCATTTATGCATTGAAACTCTCGCATAAAACAATGCAAAAATCAGATTTGGTTTCACTTTTTCACCATCATTTTCTCTCTCTTTAAAATAAAAACCTCCACCTTCTCTCCTCTAGCAATTTCGAAAATTGCAGCTCTTTTCCAGCCTATTTTAGCACAAATTTCTCTTGAAATTGTGAGTGCATGTCACATGCAAAGATGGATTTGAGTTACTCATCTTGAGGAACAAGATGCACCAAGAATTTTCAAGTTTGGAGAAAGAAGATGCAAGATTTTCGAGTAGCAGCAGTTTTGGTGTAGGATTTTCGGTTTTGGCTTGGTTTTGTGGATGATCAAGCTTCAAATCTTGAAGATAAATGAAGGTATATCATCATCCTTGAGTTTTAATTACTTGCATGTAGGATTAAGGGTCGAATTTTGATACTTGGACATGAGAAATGTAGTGAAAACTTGCTGTCAGAATGTTCTGCAGATTTCAGTATACTGTTGGTCTGGTATTTCGAATTTTGGGTCTAGTTAAGTTTCGAATTTGAAGATGACTCACCTGATAGAAGTTGTAGTGTTTTGTATTAGCTTTAATTGGCCACAAGAATCAGCTAATGTGGAGTTAATATGAAAACGTTATGGTCAGTTTACCAACATGTGTCAAATCTGGAAATCAACTGCATCCGAGTTTCATGCATTATGTTCTTCGTATTTCTGGGAATAAATGGCTACGAATATGAAGTTTTAGGCTCTAATAAGTGTTGTAGTATTCGAGGTTAGCTTGCATGTGGAATTGGCCTCACTCAAGTTGGAGCTCATATGAACGAATTATGCTAATTTTACCAGCAACTATACAATCTGGAAACAGGGGATATACGAGTTTTTTAGGCTGTACGTTTTTCAGTTAATGTACATGAAGATGAATTGTTTAGCTTAAAGCTCATAATATATGTTTTGTTGTATGTTGGGTTATCCTGCATTCGGAACTGGCCTTACATGATATGGAGTTTCCGTGTGTAAGATATGAACTTTTCCATAAAACCGCTCACTCTGTCAAAATAGAATATGAGTATTTTTAAAATCTGGCATACTTTGCTTTGCATGTGCCTCAAGATGAGTGAACTAGCTTATGGACTTCACATATGAACTGTAGTACATTGAGTTTTCGTGATTTTACCACTGGCCCCAAGTCTTTTGGACATCATATGAATTTATTATGATTTTTATACGAAAATGGGTCAAGCTGAAAATTAAGAAAATTTGCTAAGGGTCAATGTTTGGATTATAAATTCGATATTGGAAATAAGTGAACACTTTGATGATATAATTGAGGTGTAAATGACCAGGTTAACAGATCTCGAGATTTATTCGAGGAGTACTCGGTAGATATAGCATTGGTCCGAGGTACGTAGAAAACGGGTTTTATCACAATGTCTGGCAAAGACATGTGATGTTCCCGGGTATGATTTACTTGTCATTACTTGCTCCTTATGTGACTATGTGATAAGTTGATTTGCAGTATGTGAATTACATGGTACATTGACTGCATGATATATGATGACATGAGATTTGAGGTGCATCACATGAGATTATGATATTGCATGATGCATTGACACGCATGGACATTGAGCATGTCATGTTGAGCCTATTGATTCGTTCTTGGTACCTATATCTTTTCTTGGTATGAGTGATGCGTGTCTGGGGATGATGGGCAGCCGTTGGCTCGGCAGGAGTGAGAGTGAGCTGAGGGATGCCGGAGCGACGAGCGTGCCGACGTCGCCCAGACACGAGGATGATGGACCGCCGATGGCTCGACTGAGAGATAGATCGGAGCGCGGAGCGTGTCACATCCTGCTCGAGCACTGATGAGTGATTGTTGATCTTCCTTTGGACCCTTGAGATAGGGATATGCGAGATTTGATACCCTTCATATGCATTTGCATTCATGCACGGCATGCATCGCATGTTATTTGTCATACACTGTGATTTTATCTGTTTCTCGTACTGGGGTTCTGACCCCCTTCGCGGGGGGCTGTCATGTCTTTGATGGACATGACAGGTATTGCAGGTGGACGTACTGTGGATGCTCGAGACGAAGCATCGATAAATACCAGAGCTCCTTGAGAGCGAGCTCAGGTATATGGTTTATGTTTTGAGTCCCAGTAGTTGTTTAGTATTTTTACTTATGTTTTAAATTACCGGGGTATGCCCTGAGTATCTGTATTTTTAAGTATTACTTTACTGAGAAATTATATGTAATGCTTATGCAATGAATATCATGTTAGATGTAAAACTGGAAATACATATTTTCACTATTCGGAAATGTTTTAGAAACAAAATGCAAAAAAAATTTTGAGGGTCACTTTTTGAAAGTTTTTAACTAATTCTTCCGCTGTTTACGTTAATATAACAATCGTGTGTTAATTAAACCTCTGATTAGGCCCGGGCCCTCACAAAAAGCGACGATCGATCGCCGCCAGTAGGAACTTGTTTTTTTGGAAATTTTGGAAAAATGTCAGGATTTTGGAATCGAGGTTTAAGTGACCCGTTTCCGGGGCAATGTCTACATTCCAATGGGAGTGCCATACTTTTAAATGGATTGGTTGGAGCCAAAATTTAATATAACAGATTTCTCGATTGAGTTTTTGGCTATCTTTTAAACATATAAAATGGAATATTTTGGGTATTATGCATGCTTATGGGCTTTTATTTTGCTAATCGTCATGTATGGACGATAGGTTTGAAAGTTGTGAACGTGCTTGTGCACGTGATTGCATGCCTATGTTTAATTGGGAGTTATTTGCATGTTAGCACTTAACTCATCAGGTCGTGGGACTCAGGCAAGGTTGGACTCGAACTACGGAATCATAAGGTACGTATGACGTACGAGCATAGCCCTTTAACATAATTGCAATTGTTGAGTGCTTGGTACACTGTATTGCAATGAATGTGTATGAGAATGATGATATTTGGTATTAGCAATGAATGGATATTGAAATGCACAGTTTATGGTATTTGCTACAAATGTATATATATGCATTGGGATTTATATGGTGCCGCTTTTGAGCGAGCAATGATTGGGATGTTGTCGCCTTTGAGCGAACATCGGTTATGACGCCATTGCTGTTGAGCATGCGTGAGAATGAAATGATGCTATTGTAGAGCGAGCAATGGAATAGAACTATGGAACCATAAGTGAGGTATTTGGAATATATGTAATCATTGTTTAATGATTTGGTATTATTGATTATGATATCGGTATATAGCAAATGGATTAGTTAATCAATGTAATAGCAAATGGATTGAACCCCAACAATTGGTAAAGCGGTAAGCGCTCTATCCTACAATTGGTATCAGAGCCAAGGTCGCTTGTTCGATTCCCATGAGTTGCAGAGAGTGCAATTATTGGGAGACGGAATGTTGGGGTTCAACAATTGTCTCTGCTTTGTGATCGGTCGAACATGTGGTGCTTGTGCCAGTGTATGGTTGAAAAGATTGATGTTGCACCATTACCCTTAACTATAGTTATTGGTAAAGCGGTAAGCGCTCTATCCTACAACTGGCATTTGGGAATTTGATGGTTTCAGTTGTTTAGAGAACAGGTGTGAGACCCCGTTATCTAAACAAGATACTAAGGTGCAATTAAGAGAACTAATCATACATGTGTATATATCAGAGTAATAAGTCGCGTTGATTAACCTGAGCTTAAGAGATTAAAGTACCAAAAGTTCAAAAAGGAATTTCACACATTCCTACAAAAGGTACTACATCATAGTCTTACTCTACTTCTTGTAGAAGCTATACAAAAGAATTCTCTAATATGCTAATCCTGTAGCACTCCTTACAGCTCAGCATTTCAACCCCGACCCTGGTTCTCATCATCAAAAGCACCTACAAAGACAACCCCCAACACATGAGCATATCATAATTCATATTCAACATAATATGAATGTAAGACTTAAATGCATAATCATAAATACAAAACACTTCCTATATTTCCATCGCATTTACAACGCCTATTGGTTGTCCCTGTACCATAATTCATAATCAAAACACTATATGAACATATGGCTTCATAAATAAATGTCATGACATATCATCTCTTTTTCTTGAGTCAGTCATCATCAGTTATTTTAATGCTTCATCGCTTCATAATCTCAAAAACAAGCGGTATCTCATCCTCGCTTCTTCGTACAAGCGGTATCTCATCCTCGCTTAGTACGGTATACCCCGCCTCCATGTGCAAGCGAGCCTCCCCCCTCCCGCTCCACATTTTTAGCGGTCAAGCGTAAGCATTAAAATCTTCACTGTGATCACCCATGACTCGTGGAATACACCTCTTTTATTCCACATCACAATATGCAATCACAATGCATAATAACATGTATCATACTCTTAATGCATCACATTGCATTCGTCATGTGTCAAATAGACAAACATAAAGTACATGTTACCGTTGGGATGCCCGTACGTCGCTTACGTACCTTTCCAAAGTGTAGTGTGTTGCGGGACTCTATCCCCTGCGCTGTGTAGCTGTCTGTGAAGGCTCTACACCAGTGTACAACACAATATTAGATGCCTCATTACAATACAATATCAAAAAATTTAACAAAATATAACAATTTATATTTTTCAACATTCTGGGTCTCTCGATCGATCGGCCCCTCTTTTCGATCGATCGAGAAGACGCCTTCTTTCAAAGCCAATGTTCTGCCTCGCTCGATCGATCGAGATGAAATTTCGATCGATCGAGATGCTCTGTTCGAGAAACACCATTCCAGAATTCTCGAACACCTATTTTCATACCCTTACATCTAGCATATAAAATACACCACATGCTTAAACAATTATGCTAGCAGCTACAATACACTACCCTGAGTGTATTCATATCAAATTTATACCCTAAACTCCAACCCACATGTGTTACAATTACCCATTTACATCAGTACTCGACCAACCCTGCTGAAAAACAGGGCATAATTACTCAGTCCAGAATTCTCGAACATGCATCTTTATAGAAATGAAACTACCACATAACCCGTAGTTCATGCTCAAACAAATATTCTGGTAATTTCACCAAACTACCATGTATGTATTCACGTCAAAGGTTTACTCAAAACCTAAGCTAGCATGCTTCAAATCTTCATCATAAAAATCCTACTCAACATACAAACAGGGCTCTTCCCTTGCCCAGATTTTCGAGGAGCTATTTTCACAAACGAAAATCTAACACATAAAGCATGTATGTTACTTAACAAAACATGCTAGGGGCTTCATAAACATTACTTACAAGTATTCATAACAAGGTTTCATCAAACCTAACACTAACATGCCAAAACTGCTATGAAGAACATACATGCATAAAACGAAAAACTGCTATGAAGAACATACATGCATAAAATGAAAAACAGGGGAGGGGCGTGGGTTGCATGCAAGTGGGGGTAGGGTGGTTGCATGTAGGGTGGTTTTGTGGTGTTTAATTGTGTCCCGGTATTTCATACGATGTATAAAAATATCTCCCCTTGATATTTTATAATTCTACTACATCAATACAACAATTAAAAACACCTAACATGCTCCCTAAACCACATCATCAAAATAAATATAACGCCCCCACATAAAACACGCTTTAACACATAGGCTCACAATTAATAACCTTTAATTGCATGATTACACACATAATCATTTTGGGGATATCACAATACTCCCCTACTTATAAGATTTCGTCCCCGAAATCAAACATGCTTACCAACATGAGGTAAAACAATAATAAACGCATACCAGAAAACAGCTCTGGGTAGTGCTGCACCATGTGTCGCTCTGTCTCCCACGTGGCCTCCTCGACACCCCTACGATCCCACTGAACCTTGATCATAGGAATAACTCTGTTCCGAAGTCTGCGGTCTGCCCTATCCAGAATCCTAATAGGCCGCTCTACATAGGAAACATCGGACTCTAACTGCACCTCTGAAGGCTGCAACACATGTGAAGGATCAGGCTCATACTTCCTCAGCATAGACACATGGAATACGTTGTGTATACCAGACTGAGAGGGCGGTAAAGCCAAACGGTACGCCAGAGTACCAACATGCTGTAAGATCTCATACGGCCCCACATATCTCGGGGACAACTTCCCCCGCATACCAAACCGTACTACACCTCTGAAAGGTGAGATCTTCAGAAAGACTCTGTCGCCCAACTGAAACTCCAACGGTCTTCGCCGCTGATTGGCATACGCTGCCTGTCTGTCCTGAGCTGCCTTCATCTTTCTCCTGATAACCTTTACCTTTCCTTCCATATCCTGGACCAAGTCTGGTCTTCCGACCGATTTACGGTCCACATCATCCCAACACAAAGGCGACCTGCAACGCCTGCCATATAGGGCTTCAAATGGAGCCATCTGTATGCTAGCCTGGTAACTGTTATTATATGAAAATTCCACCAAGGCTACTGAGTCCTGCCAAGAAGTGTCGAACTCCAGCACACAAGCCCTCAACATATCTTCGAGCGTCTGTATCGTACGCTCGGTCTGTCCGTCCGTCTGGGGATGATATGCTGTGCTCAACCTTAACTCTGTGCCTAGAGGTGACTGAAGACCCTCCCAGAAGTGAGATGTAAACCGCGGATCTCGATCAGACACAATCAAAATCGGGATCCCGTGCAGTCTCACCACATCTCTGATATATAACTGAGCCATCCTTAGGTACGTGAAGGTCATACAGTAGGGAATGAAATGAGCACTCTTAGTCAATCTGTCGACGACTACCCATATAGCATCAAAACCTGAAATAGTCCTTGGTAAGTGGGTCACGAAATCCATAGACACGTGCTGCCACTTCCACTCGGGTATCTCCAAACTCCTTAGCTCACCACCAGGCCTCTGCCTCTCACCTTCACCTGCTGACAAATCAAACAGCGCTTGACGAATGAGGTGACATCTTGTTTCATACGCCTCCACCAAAACTGGCTGCGTAGATCCTTATACATCTTCTTCCCGCCCGGGTGGATACTCATCCTGCTGCAATGAGCTCGCTGTAATATACCCTGTCGCAACTCGGGTGCATCTGGAACCACCCATCTGTCGCCAAGTCTCAGAGAACAGTCCTCAGCCACTCTGAATCTCGATGGCTGACCTGAATGAACCATTGACATCCATATCTGAACCTCTGCGTTGGTCCCCTGAGCCTTCCTGATGTGATCATAAATAACAGGTTCAACTAACAAGGTCAAAACCTGTACTGGTGAAGCAGACACATCATAATCAAATCCCAAATGGCAGTAGGAGCCCAACATAGCTGATAGACACATGGCATCCTCTGCTGTGCTCCTCACCTTCCAACTCAAAGCGTCAGCTGTCAAGTTTGCTTTCCCCGGGTGGTATTCGATTTCACAATCATAATCCTTCAGCAGATCCATCCATCTCTTCTGCCTCATATTCAGCTCAGCCTGTGTAAACAAGAACTTCAGGCTCTTGTGATCAGTGAAGATGGTAAAAGAGGTACCATATAAGTAGTGTCGCCATATCTTCAAGGCAAACACTATAGCCGCTAACTCCAAATCGTGGACTGGATACCTCGTCTCATGTGGCTTCAACTGTCTAGAAGCATAAGCCACTACATGTCTGTCCTGCATCAGTACGCATCCTAGGCTCTATAGCGATGCGTCAGTATAAAGAACAAATCCTTTGTTCTCCCTGGGAATCACTAGAACTGGTGCAGTAGTCAGTCTGTGCTTTAATTCCCGGAAACTCTGCTCGCAAGCCTCTGACCAACAAAATGGGACTCCCTTCTGAGTCAGCTGTGTAAGTGGCTTGGCGATCTTTGAGAAACCCTCGATGAAACGTCGATAATAGCCGGACAGGCCAAGAAAACTTCGAATCTCACTGACTGAAGTAGGGGCAGACCAATCCATAACTGCCTCTATCTTCCTCGGGTCTACTGATATCCCCTCTCGTGATATGATATGGCCCAAGAATGCCACACTGCTCAGCCAGAACTCACACTTGCTGAGTTTGGCGTACAACTGATGATCTCTGAGGATCTGGAGTACTATCCTCAGATGATCGGCATGATCCTCCTCACTCCTTGAGTAGACAAGGATGTCATCAATGAATACAATCACAAACTGATCGAGGTACTCCTGAAATACTCGGTTCATCAAGCTCATAAAAACTGCAGGTGCATTTGTCACACCGAAAGGCATCACCAAGAACCCATAGTGTCCATACAGAGTTCTAAAAGCCGTCTTTTGAACATCGCCAGTTCTGGTGATAGCCTGACCTCAAGTCTATCTTTGAGTACACCTCTGTACCCTGAAGTTGATCAAAAAGGTCATCAATCCTCGGAAGTGGGTACCTGTTCTTCACTGTGGCCTTGTTCAGATTATTGAACTCATCTTCCTTTAACTGTCTGGCAGCTACAGAAAAGTACCGGTTAAGGAACCGGGTCCTGAATACAGTCCAATCAACCGTCATACCCTGAGCTCTCAGCTCCATGACTGTTGTCTTCCACCACATGGAAGACTTCTTCGCTAACTGGAACTCTGCCAACCTCAGCCAGGCAGTCCGTGCACAGGGTGCCGATACGAATATCTGTTCCAGTCTCTCAAGCCATTCCTCGGCTGCTTCCCCAGTCTCAGTCCCTTCAAATAGCGGTGGATGATAGCTCAAGAACTGGGTCAGACTTATCTCCCCTGGTAGCAGTATCTGTGCAATAGGCTCCAAGCCTACAGCAGGTGGCGGTAAAGGATTTGTCTGAGCAATACTAGCATTCATACTGCCCATATCCCCTACCTCCTCATTGAGGTTCTCCGGGTTAATAGCCGCCATGCTGCAACACAAGAGTTAACAATACTACCAAAAGCAGTTCATAATATAAGCCGTTAGATAACAAGAGTATCATATTCAAAAGCATGTTAGTATAACACATATACAACAATATGCATCACATGCATACATGCCCAACAATGAATACCTAGCCAACTTGTCTCTAAAGGCTACCCTTCACTCTTCCCTGGTTATCTAACCTGGCTCTGATACCACTAAATGTGAGACCCCGTTATCTAAACAAGATACTAAGGTGCAATTAAGAGAACTAATCATACATGTGTATAAATCAGAGTAATAAGTAGCGTTGATTAACCTGAGCTTAAGAGATTACAGTACCAAAAGTTCAAAAAGGAATTTCACACATTCCTACAAAAGGTACTACATCATAGTCTTACTCTACTTCTTGTAGAAGCTATACAAAAGAATTCTCTAATATGCTAATCCTGTAGCACTCCTTACAGCTCAGCATTTCAACCCCGACCCTGGTTCTCATCATCAAAAGCACCTACAAAGACAACCCCCAACACATGAGCATATCATAATTCATATTCAACATAATATGAATGTAAGACGTAAATGCATAATCATAAATACAAAACACTTCCTGTATTTCCATCGCATTTACAACGCCTATTGGTTGTCCTTGTACCATAATTCATAATCAAAACACTGTATGAACATATGGCTTCATAAATAAATGTCATGACATATCATCTCTTTTTCTTGAGTCAGTCATCATCAGTTATTTTAATGCTTCATCACTTCATAATCTCAAAAACAAGCGGTATCTCATCCTCGCTTCTTCGTACAAGCGGTATCTCATCCTCGCTTAGTACGATATACCCCGCCTCCATGTGCAAGCGAGCCTCCCCCCTCCCGCTCCACAGTTTTAGCGGTCAAGCGTAAGCATTAAAATCTTCACTGTGATCACCCATGACTCGTGGAATACACCTCTTTTATTCCACATCACAATATGCAATCACAATGCATAATAACATGTATCATACTCTTAATGCATTACATTGCATTCGTCATGTGTCAAATAGACAAACATAAAGTACATGTTACCGTTGGGATGCCCGTACGTCGCTTACGTACCTTTCCAAATGTAGTGTGTTGCGGGACTCTATCCCCTGCGCTGTGTAGCTGTCTGTGAAGGCTCTACACCAGTGTACAACACAATATTAGATGCCTCATTACAATCCAATGTCAAAAAATTTAACAAAATATAACAATTTATATTTTTCAACATTCTGGGTCTCTCGATTGATCGGCCCCTCTTTTCGATCGATCGAGAAGACGCCTTCTTTCAAAGCCAATGTTCTGCCTCGCTCGATCGATCGAGATGAAATTTCGATCGATCGAGATGCTCTGTTCGAGAAACACCATTCCAGAATTCTCGAACACCTATTTTCATACCCTTACATCTAGCATATAAAATACACCACATGCTTAAACAATTATGCTAGCAGCTACAATACACTACCCTGAGTGTATTCATATCAAATTTATACCCTAAACTCCAACCCACATGCGTTACAATTACCCATTTACATCAGTACTCGACCAACCCTTCTGAAAAACAGGGCATAATTACTCAGTCCAGAATTCTCGAACATGCATCTTTATAGAAATGAAACTACCACATAACCCGTAGTTCATGCTCAAACAAATATTCTGGTAAGTTCACCAAACTACCATGTATGTATTCACGTCAAAGGTTTACTCAAAACCTAAGCTAGCATGCTTCAAATCTTCATCATAAAACTCCTACTCAACATACAAACAGGGCTCTTCCCTTGCCCAGATTTTCGAGTAGCTATTTTCACAAACGAAAATCTAACACATAAAGCATGTATGTTACTTAACAAGACATGCTAGGGGCTTCATAAACATTACTTACAAGTATTCATAACAAGGTTTCATCAAACCTAACACTAACAGGCCAAAACTGCTATGAAGAACATACATGCATAAAACGAAAAACTGGTGAACCAGCGTGATTCCTCACCACTTTTGCTCTTCGATTTTCATCAAGAAAAGGTAAGTAAAATCCGATCACTTTCTTCCTAATAGCAGCTCAAATTTCAGACGAAAGGAAGGAAAGAAGAAGAAGGTTTTTTTGGAAGAGATAAAGTGAAATATCTGAGTGCAAAGTAGCCTACTTGGCCAACACCTTTCCAGAAAAAGAAGGGAGGGGCGTGGGTTGCATGCAAGTGGGGGTAGGGTGGTTGCATGTAGGGTGGTTTTGTGGTGTTTAATTGTGTCCCGGTATTTCATACGATGTATAAAAATATCTCCCCTTGATATTTTATAATTCTACTACATCAATACAACAATTAAAAACACCTAACATGCTCCCTAAACCACATCATCAAAATAAATATGACGCCCCCACATAAAACACGCCTTTAACACATAGGCTCACAATTAATAACCTTTAATTGCATGATTACACACATAATCATTTCGAGGATATCACAATACTCCCCTACTTATAAGATTTCGTCCCCGAAATCAAACATGCTTACCAACATGAGGTAAAACAATACATAAACGCATACCAGAAAACAGCTCTGGGTAGTGCTGCACCATGTGTCGCTCTGTCTCCCACGTGGCCTCCTCGACACCCCTACGATCCCACTGAACCTTGATCATAGGAATAACTCTGTTCCGAAGTCTGCGGTCTGCCCTATCCAGAATCCTGATAGGCCGCTCTACATAGGAAACATCGGACTCTAACTGCACCTCTGAAGGCTGCAACACATGTGAAGGATCAGGCTCATACTTCCTCAGCATAGACACATGGAATACGTCGTGTATACCAGACAGAGAGGGCGGTAAAGCCAAACGGTACGCCAGAGTACCAACACGCTGTAAGATCTCATACGGCCCCACATATCTCGGGGACAACTTCCCCCGCATACCAAACCGTACTACACCTCTGAAAGGTGAGATCTTCAGAAAGACTCTGTCGCCCAACTGAAACTCCAACGGTCTTCGCCGCTGATTGGCATACGCTGCCTGTCTGTCCTGAGCTGCCTTCATCTTTCTCCTGATAACCTTTACCTTTCCTTCCATATCCTGGACCAAGTCTGGTCTTCCGACCGATTTACGGTCCACATCATCCCAACACAAAGGCGACCTGCAACGCCTGCCATATAGGGCTTCAAATGGAGCCATCTGTATGCTAGCCTGGTAACTGTTATTATATGAAAATTCCACCAAGGCTACTGAGTCCTGCCAAGAAGTGTCGAACTCCAGCACACAAACCCTCAACATATCTTCGAGCGTCTGTATCGTACGCTCGGTCTGTCCGTCCGTCTGGGGATGATATGCTGTGCTCAACCTTAACTCTGTGCCTAGAGGTGACTGAAGACCCTCCCAGAAGTGAGATGTAAACCGCGGATCTCGATCAGACACAATCAAAATCGGGATCCCGTGCAGTCTCACCACATCTCTGATATATAACTGAGCCATCCTTAGGTACGTGAAGGTCATAGAGTAGGGAATGAAATGAGCACTCTTAGTCAATCTGTCGACGACTACCCATATAGCATCAAAACCTGAAACAGTCCTTGGTAAGTGGGTCACGAAATCCATAGACACGTGCTGCCACTTCCACTCGGGTATCTCCAAACTCCTTAGCTCACCACCAGGCCTCTGCCTCTCACCTTCACCTGCTGACAAATCAAACAGCGCTTGACGAATGAGGTGACATCTTGTTTCATACGCCTCCACCAAAACTGGCTGCGTAGATCCTTATACATCTTCTTCCCACCAGGGTAATGTCTGGGTCACTAGTTGACGGGACCATTATGCCGAAAAGGTTTGCTCGATGACTTATTGGATGCATTGTACCGGTGAGTGTACCGCATCATGCAATAGAGGTAAATATTTGTCGAGTAGTGACACCTTTGGGTATACTCGCTGGAATGGCTAAGGCCAAGTGATTGGCGGTAAGAGTAGTCATTGAGGAAACTACTCGCTCTTGTCGATGTGACGTGTGGTGGACATGGTTACACCCACCCCTGAGGGTGTGGAATAAATCCTACGGAATTTGGATTACTTTGTAGTTGAGTAAGGACACCGGGATATCCGTAGTGCTTGGTGCTTTAGAGATATATTGGGTGATGACCCACAACTCTAATGGTTTGTACGGAATGGAATACCGGGATAGAACGTGCGTCACGTTGATAGGTTGGTATGAACCTATGGAGGCAGCGATTTGCTAGCCATTATACTGCATGTTGAGACCGAGTTTAGTGAATCGTACGGTGATACGATTCGGATTTATGGTAGACTCTTGTAGTCTCTATGTAGCATGATGATTGAGGCAGAGAATACCTCACGGGGACGTTTATACGTTAAATGTTTTGAGGGACTTGTACCGGGACAACTCGACTTTGTTGGGAGTACCAACAACTCATTGTTGGTTCTAGTTGAGAATCCTTGCATATGGAATGCAATGGGGGACACAATTGGAATTGTGGGATATAGCTAGTGGGGGAACACTACTATATTGATTTTATCTCTTGGAGAGATTTGGATTGTACTGTCATGGAGACAGCTGGTATTGGTTGAGGATTGATTGTGAATCAACCGGGGTAAGCCCTACTAGTGTTGGACTAGGTGATGGCTTCGTACTTCCGGTGAGACGTTCGAGGAGACGTCTCTGGGGAAATGCTCGAGGTTGTGAAGTACTATGGTATTAGTACAGAGCATTGTTAGAACGAGTATACGTTGTGTATACGATTTTCAATTTGGTAATAGTGGCTTTATGCACTATTCCGGACCAGTTGCGTATTTTTGGTTCTGAGATATGTTTTGGTATAAATATATCCAGTTTTCCGAACGATGGTTCGAGGTTGGAGGGTCATGGATTCATGACATTTTCCTTTTGAGAAAGGTGGTATTGATATACCTACCGATTGGGAACCTTTGGGAGATTCAATGAGTCGGTTTATGTGGTGTTGATGTTGGAATCATACCATTGGTCGTTGGTCTGTCAATCATTGTTCTCTGCGAGGTGAGAATAGCTGGGGATAGACAGTTGGTTTTGGGACTTTGGGTATGATTGGAGATACCCAAGTCTATTGCATTGAGTATGCTTTGGTTGGTGAATCTTCGATGAGAGATTGTATCACCTGGAGATTGGTAATCTCGTTGACACGATGTATTCTGAGGAATAATCGTGAGGTCCGGTTGACTTCCCCTGAGGAGGGATTGTCGTGTTTTGGAACCATGGTAATTCTTGTTGGATAATTTGATAGCCTCCCTGTTTTATGATTGTTGAATCCCAGGGTGAACGAGGAATGGCTAGGATTCGGTTTGTTAAGTGTCGTGGTCGACACGTGTGGCAGGAATGCAATTGATTATTCTTGCATGCCCTTTCGAGACTGAGACCTTGTGGAGTCTCGATGGTGTATTTTGGACCAAGATTTGATCCTTGGAACACACGGATGTAGACATCTTTGGAGATGTGTTTTGTGTTGGTCGATGGCCGTGTTGTTGCCCAATCCGTGTTGCAATGTGGTGCAACTACTCCTTCGATGGAGATGAGTTTGGAAAGCGAAAGCCGGATGTAGTTTAGGTACACTGTTGTGTACTAGCGGTTTCCTTGGCAACGATGTATGTTTAACATCGTAGAGATATCATTGAGGCGATATCTATTTTGGAATCACGAATGATTCGTTGTTTTGGCAGTTAGGGTTGGCAGACTGCTTTTGGGATGGTTAGCATCGGGAATGCTGACGTCTTTCTTTGAGTTTGCGACGGTTTGGGAGGTTTACTCCATTCCAGATTTTGGTGCGAGGTCGGTGTCCTCCTGGTTGGTGCGTCGCTCATGCCATGTTCATGATTCGACAATGTGGATCTGTTTGGATTGCGTGGTCTCGGAGTTACATGGAGTACGCCGTGCAAATTTCGAGGACGAAATTTATTAATGGGGGATAATTGTGATGCCCGGGAATTATTGGCGCTAATCCCGGTGTGTTAATAATCCTTAATGGATTTTAATTGTGGCAATTGTGTATTAATTGCGGTTTTGGGACTCCCGAGGATTTTAAATCCTGTTTTTGGACGTTGGATCCAAGGGACGAGATTGTATTCTCATCGTGGTGATAACCTTGGAATTTGGTTCTTGGTGGAACCTGGGGTCCGGAGTACTTTGTACTGGGGCTGGTAATGGGAATTGAGGTTAGAGAGATGATTTTCGAAAACAGATGATATTTAATGAATCATGATGAATTTGTGGAGGAGTCGGTATTTTGGAGCTTTGGAGCTATATATACCAAATATACTCGGTATTCCGTCATTATACGGAATCACTTCCCTCTCTCCTCTCCCTCACGCCTCTTTCCCTCACCCCAAACCCTTCCCCTCTTCTCCTCTTGGAACAAATCGATGGGGGCTCATCTTGGGAGCCCGATTTCTTGAAGAAAGGCTGGTAATGTTCTTATCCTAACCTTTATTTTCGATTTGATTATAGTTTTGTGCTAAATGGTTGAGCTTTGGGTTTGATTTGAGATTTGGGGGTTTTGGTTAAAAATCTAAAATGTTGATTTTAGTGTTTTTATTGAGTTTAAATGGTGTATTGGGGGTGTTGAGGAAGTTGGGGGTGTTGGTTTTGAGTTTGGGTGTCAAAAACACCATGGAAGCTCGAATTTCTCGGAAAATCGCAGGTCGCGATCGATCGCCGAGGAGGGCCAATCGATCGCGACGAGCAGCTGGAATATTAGTGGCGATGAACAGTGCGGGCGATCGATTGCGAGTTCTCGGTGATCGATCGCGAGCGAGTTGGCGATCGATCGCGGAGACTCGCGATCGATCGCGATAGGGCGTTGTTGCCCACTGGACAGGGGATATCGATCGATCACGCTAAAAGCGGCGATCGATCGCCGCCCGTAAGAACTTGTTTTTTTTTGGAAATTTTGGAAAAATGTCGGGATTTTGGAATCGAGGTTTAAGTCACCCGTTTCCGGGGCAATGTCTACATTTCAATGGGAGTGCCATACTTTTAAATGGATTGGTTGGAGCCAAAATTTAATATAACGGATTTCTCGATTGAGTTTTTGGCTATCTTTTAAACATATAAAATGGAATATTTTGGGTATTATGCATGCTTAGGGGCTTTTACTTTAGTAATCGTCATGGATGGACGATAGGTTTGAAAGTTGTGAACGTACTTGTGCACCTGATTGCATGCCTATGTTTAATTTTGAGTTATTTGCATGTTAGCACTTAACTCATTGGGTCGTGGGACTCAGGCAAGGTTGGACTCGAACTACGGAATCATAAGGTACGTATGACGTACGAGCATAGCCCTTTAACATAATTGCAATTGTTGAGTGCCTGGTACACTGTATTGCAATGAATGTGTATGGGAATGATGATATTTGGTATTAGCAATGAATGGATATTGAAATGCACGGTTTATGGTATTTGCTACAAATGTATAAATATGCATTGGGATTTATATGGTGCCGCTTTTGAGCGAGCAATGATTGGGATGTTGTCGCCTTTGAGCGAACATCGGTTATGACGCCACTGCTGTTGAGCATGCGTGAGAATGAAATGCCGCTATTGTAGAGCGAGCAATGGAATAGAACTATGGAACCATAAGTGAGGTATTTGGAATATCTGTAATCATTGTTTAATGATTTGGTATTATTGATTATGATATCGGTATATAGAAAATGGATTAGTTAATCAATGTAATGATTCACTAGCATTTGGGAATTTGATGGTTTCAGTTGTTTTGAGATCAGGGACAGTACAGGGAATCCAAGATGAGGATGATACCATCCAGGGAGCAATTTTGTATTTCATAGAATTTACATTGTTGTAAATTATGAATTGTATTATTGTGATTATTGGATTTGGGATATTGGAATGCTCACCCCGTGTGGGGGCTGTCTCTGTTGGGGCAGGTGATTAGGTACATCGATGGCTTTGGAGATGAGCTCGAGCTATGGATTGGAGGTGCTATGAGGGATTGAAATACCAGTGACGGTATTGAGCACCGTATTTTATACCTTTGATACACACATACCTATTTGATGCTCGTATGTGAGCACTATTATGTGTATATGGCATGTATAAAAAGGCAAGGGCCTTTCTCTCTTCATTTGTGAGTAGCATACAATTATTTATTGAATTGCTAAATGAACTGAGAACATGTTAGTGTATTATATTGGTGCATGTGATGTATGTGGGCTTGGTTGGGGAAAACTAGACATTATATGGAATAATGTAATGAATTTTTATTAGATGCATGATTGGCTATGATGATAAGTGGTTTTTCCCCTACATGTATGATTGTATGCACTAATGGCATGGATTAATATACTAATAACGGATTAAGGCACGAGGGTCCTTACAATGACCTTCATTTTTTCACCCGCAGGGGATATCAAAACAATCCCCACTCCACTGCCTTCATTGTTTGCTGCTCCGTCCACGTATACTTTCCATGGCTCTTCGGTCTCAACCTCTATCATCTCCATGACGAAATCTGATAAAGCCTGAGCTTTAATGGACGACCGGGGTTGGTAAGTTACGTCGTACTCGCCGAGCTCGATTGTCCACTTCACCAATCTCCCCGATACGTTAGGTTGGGTCATTATCCTCCCCATGGGGCTATTGGTTAGCACCGAGATGGGGTGGGACAAGAAGTAGGGTCTCAACCTTCTTGCGGTTATGACCAAAGCTAATGCCAGCTTCTCGACCTCTGGATATCTGAGTTCCGCACCTCGCAGTGCATGGTTGACATAGTATACGGCTTCAGGTCCGTACCATCCTGTTTTATCAGTACTGAGCTAACAACACTCTCTGTAGCAGACAAGTAGATCCATTTCACCGAGCTCGGGCTTTACCTGGACGGGCAGCTCGGCCAGGTGTTTCTTCAGGTCAGCGAAAGCTTTTTTGCACTCGTCTTTCCAATTGAACTTTTTGGCTTTTCTTAGTGTGAGGGCCCGATCCTAATGTGATGTTTAATTAACACATAATGATTAATTTACGTAAACAGCGGAAGATTTATTTCAAAGGTCTTATCAAATGGCCCTAAATTTTTTTCGCTTTTAGGTGATACATATATAGTGATACTGAAAATACGTAATTCCAGTTTCCAATTTAACATGTTGAGCATAACATCCATATCAAGTATAAATCAACCAGTAGTGGAATACTTAAAATACAGATACTCGGGGCATACCCCGGTAATTCAAAACATAATTAAAAATATTCTAACAACTACTGGGACGCAAAACATAAAATATAAACCTGAGCTCGCTCTCAAGGAGCTCTGGTATCTCTCGATGCGTCGCTGCAAGCATCGTCACTATGTCCTCCTGTAAAGCCTGTCATGTCCGAACAACAAAAGACATGACAGCCCCCACAAAGGGGGTCAGTACCCCAGTACGAGAAATAAATAAATCATGTCAAGTGACAAAGTATCATGCAATGCATACCATGTATGAATGCGATGTATGAATGGGTACAAGGAATCGAATATCAAGATACCAAAAATCGGAGTCCAAAGGAAGGTATCATCAAATCATCAAAGCTCGATCAGAGGGTGACAGTATACGTACATTGCGCTAGGAAAACTCATCCTATGTACGTTACTGCATCCAGCCCTCGTGTCTAGGTCCGGTCGCACCTGCACGTGACTACAGTTACTACCTATACTGCCTGTCATCGCCATGCTCGTCGTACCCGACACTCAGAGTAAGTCAACTCAGTCAAATCATGGATATCAAAGGAATGATAGATCAATATGATATGCCCATGAATCATTTATGCATCAAATGACATATGCAACTCAATATATCATGCAATCTCATGTGAAAGTATATACAAATCATGTAATTTCACATATCATGTAATCCAAGACATTCATCATGTCATATAGTCACATAAGAATCATATAGTGACAAATAAGTCATATAAATCAAATATTGACAGATAAGGCCATACATTAGCATCATTACACGTCTTTGCCAGACGTCATGATAAAACTCATTTCAACGTACCTCAAACCGTTAGCTAATTACCAAGTGATCCTCAACTCAATCTTAGGATTAATAAACCTGGCCATAACAGTTCCAAATACAACATAATGTCACATACTAGCCTTAAACATATCAAAATAAAACTCAAACTTAGACCCAAAACCAATTCTCTAAATTTCAGCCTGCGCAACCGTAGAGATCGGCTCATAACTTGTTCGATACTTAATAAAATCACATGGGTCCAATTTATTTTCAAAGATAACTCAAAAATGAACATTTCATCAGTTCAACGCATCTTCAAATTCGTTCATTTAGCCTAGGTAAAATGGCCAAGAACAATCTGCTGGAAAAACAGGACAATTTACCAAATTCCAGCCTGACCCATTTTTGTATAAAAATCATATTAAATTCATATAATGTCCAAATGACTTGAGGATAGTTGGAAACTCACGAAAACCCAAAGTAATACAGTTCATATTTGAAGTTCAGAAGCTAGTTCGCTCATCTAAAGGCACATGCAAAGCAAAGTATGCCAGATTTAAAAAAATACTCATATTCTGTTTTGACAGAGTGAGCGGTTCTAGGGAAAATTTCATATCTTACACACGAAAACTCCAAATCATGTGAGGCCAGTTTCTAATGCAAGATAACTCAAAGTTTTACATCTTTTATTCAGACACCAAGGTCAAAATCGTAGCACATTTTGCCCAGATTTACCATGAACACACTGCATGTGCAACCCGCCTACATGCATGTTCCAGATTGTGCACCTTGTGGTAAAAACATCATAACTCATTCATTTTAAGTCCAAATCATCTCAAATTTTAACCACAGGACGAAGACACATATATCTACAACTTGTGTTTGAGGCTCGAAGTCAGATTCGGAAGTTAAGAAAATCGAAAATACAGAACAATCTACTGCATGCAACATCAAATTTGTGCAGATTCTGTTTTAATAAAAGACACCAACATTTTTGTGGTTCTCCCTATATTTTCGACCCAAAATCCATAGAATCCAACTAAAATAAAGTTAAAATAGTCTCATACCCTTGAA
Organism: Haberlea rhodopensis; assembly: GCA_907163345.1. Taxonomy (NCBI): domain Eukaryota; kingdom Viridiplantae; phylum Streptophyta; class Magnoliopsida; order Lamiales; family Gesneriaceae; genus Haberlea; species Haberlea rhodopensis. The sequence continues at coordinate 697,073 of CAJQUN010000092.1, forward strand.
GACCCAAGCATTCCACAATCAACCCACTTCCCAAGCTCCTAATGCTCCAATTCTTGAAGGAAAAGAGGTCTCTCCTTCCTAGCTTTCTAGAACTCCAATTGCATGGAGCTTCTCCCACAATTTTTCTCTCTAATATGAAGGTGGGGGGTTTCGAAATTTAATGAAATAAAGTCTGATATTTGTGGGGGAAGAAGATGACATTTATGTTAAAAAAAATGGCAAGGGGGGTGGCGTGAGGTACCATGCAAGAAAAATGGATTTTTTAAACTTTTCAAAGCCAACTTCCTCCATGTGTCAAAGAATGATGATTCCTAATATGTATTTTATATGGTGTTGTTCGAAAATTTGCATGCCAACTTGTATAATATTGATGTATTTTATCTCAATTAAATATAAGGTGTTGTGATCCGAAACACCTTAATTCGGAATCTCAACTTTTAATCACCCGGGTTTGCTTAAACATCGTTAATCCACATTAATTAGCAACGGGGCCTTACACTTCTTCCCCTCTTAAAAAGATTTCGTCCTCGAAATCGCAAAACTGAGTATAACTCAATAAATCAAAACATACGAGATGTCTCAATCTCATTCATAGATGCATAAGGATCATCATGTATCAATGACAACTGCTGTGGTCGTCTCAACGATCTACCACTTAATCAAAGTTCTCTATGATTCCACAAAGTTCAAAATATCGAGGCAACATCAAACCTCACTTAACGAATCATAATGATCATCGCAAATGTAATATTTCCATATTTTCCTGATTCTCAACTCGAAGTCTGACGATATATTTCTCTTTGGCGTAGCAAATCTGCTCACCTCAAGCCAAATTTTAATCGTTTTCGCAGAAAATTATCGTTCATGGCATTTTTTCTCAACAATCTTAAGTTATGCCAAAATTCCTTATCAATTTTCTATCATCATATCAGCGATCGGTAATTCTGGCTCTACAAAACCTGGACCGATGCCATCCCAAAAGTTGTCTGAAACTTAAATTATAGGAAAATTCTACTGGTGAATTATGATTTCTGTCAATTCCCACTAAATCACCACTATTAATCGAGACATAACTTCCAAGGTCTGGATATTTTCTCAGTTGATCCATCTGTATGGGTATGCTAAGCAATACTCATTGGTAACTTAGTATCCATTACATTCTGAAAATAGTTTCGAATTCTGATATTATCATCGGATCTCAATCGGATACATTTATTACAGAAACTCACTGTAACTAAACCACATTATCCATATCTTAAACATGTCGTCTTCTCATAGACATATAGACTATCACATGAAATCAATATATTGTATTGAATAGTCAATCAATTTCGATTCAACTTGTTTCACAATCTCTGCTTGTTCTAAACAATTTGAGCTATAAAACTCAAAACTAGAAATTTCCCAAATTCATTGTGGTACTTACAAATCCTGTAATATCCCATTAGGTCTCGTATTTTTATCTTGACCTGCTGGCATGTCAAACAATTTGCCACAAAATTCAAAAATTTCTTTCTTTATACCATCTCATCATAAATAGGATCTCGAGAATGATACATCTCATCATTCCCAGCATAACACTATGTTCTCTATAGTATGCTTTTTGTTGTAATACGTCTTTCAAATCAGTAAAATTCGATGCTATATACTGATTTTTCATTCGCAACAACCACTAAATGGCATACTAAATTTACTTGGTTGATAAGACAGAACCAATTTCTTAACAATATCTGTATGGGTCTGTCCTTCGAGTCCTTCCGATCATCAAAATCAGAGGTTATCAAACTGCAAAGCAAACATCGATGCTACCATTGCACCTTGTACTTTTAGGTTCAGTGCATCTGCTACTATTTTTATTTTCCTTGATTTATATTGACTATCAAAGTCAAATTCTTTAATAAATCTAGGCATCGCTTCTATCTCAAGTTTAACTCTGATTGAATAATAGATATTTTAAACACATAAAGTCAGAGTATATCATGAGTTGTTCGCCATACAGGTAACGTTGCCACATATTCAAGGCAAAACTAATGGCTACATGCTCAATTTCATGAGCAGGCTATCATGATTCTTTCAGCTTCAACTATCTCAAGCATATGCAATCATCTCCTCATGACGCATCAGCACATATCCCAAATCTTTAACCAACGTATTTGCACAAATACATATCTCCCTGAACCAATTAAACAAAATCAACATTGGGGTTGTAGTCCATTTCAGTTTCAGTTATGAAAACTGCTTTCTCATTCATCTGACCAAACGAATATCAAATTTCTTCTTGGTCAATTGGTTCATAAGTCAGACTATCCTAGAATATCCTTCCGTAAAAGCCTGTAGTATCTGCCAAAATTCATAAAACTTTTCATCTTGAGTACAATGATTGGTCTTGGCCAAATTAGTACTATCTTTAAGTATCTGGTGAGATGGTATCACCTATCCCAAAACAACACTTGATTCAACCAAGATTTACATTTCGATAACTTGGTACACACTTTGTGCTTCACGAAGCGTCTGAAAAATCAATCACAGGTGTTCTGTGTGGTTCCTTCCGGATCTCGTATACACTAGTATACCACTGATGAATATGATTACACTTCCGCCCAAAAGTTACGGAATATTTTCTTCATCAAATTCATAACTCTATCGGTATAGTTGTCAGACCACACGACATTTCCAAAAATTCAAAATGTCTATATCTGGTTGACCAATTGCCTAGAGAACATTTTCTCTTTTGACTCAAACTGATGGTAACCAGAGTAAAAATTCTTCTTATACTTCAAGTTTCTTACAATTGATCATTTACTTCTCGATCTTAGGCAGTGGGTATTTATTCTCGACAATAGCCCGATTCAACTACCTTTAGTCGATACACGTCTTCATAATATCATCTTTCTTTTTGACGAACAATACTGATGTTTCCTCAAGTGACATACTCAGACATTTATACTCGTATCAAGGAGATTCTGCAACTATTCTTCTGTATCTGTCAACTTTGCTGATGACATTCCATACAGTACTTTCGATATCAAATCTATTCCTTGGCATCAACGAAGTTAAAATCGATTTCCTTCTCTAGTGGAAATTCTTTTATTTCTTCAGAAAAATCTTGGTAAGTTTTCTTACCACTAAGATATCAGTCAACATCGATTCTTCCTGATCAGCATTAACTACTTATGATCAAATATCCTTCATTTTCCAAATATTGCAACAACAATATTTTCATAGCTGATACTATCGGTATCTTAGCTCGAAATTCGTGGCTATAAATATTTCATTTTGGGGCCACAAAACAGTCGAAAATTCATTATACCCTGTATCAACTTCCTATATCTCAAAATTTATCAGAGTATCCATACTCTTGATACAATCAAAACTATATTTCGACAACATCATTTAATTCAAATCCACAACACTATCAACAAATTGTAATCTGCAGTTCACTATTACAAGTGTGGATAGAATAATTATCACTGCTGGTGTATTTTCCCAATCATCATTATCAACGCACATTTGATGCAATATATGAAAACAATGCTTTTATCTCAAATCAAACTCATGCAGTGTGATCAATACACAACATGTATCTGTAATCACTAGCATCTCTATCATTGCCAAAATCAAAATGGTTATATATATCCTGGAGACATCTCAATCCCATTGTCAAGGTATACTCTCTGGTCTACAGGTAATTAACTACTGCTGAAAATGAGTGGTCGTAAAGAATAACCACCATGATATCTACCCCTAGCTCAGGGTATTTGTTGTTATGGATTGTTGTTATGGCTGCATCTATTCCTGAGCACTTCATGGACATGCTCTGACTGGCCACAATCGATATCAGTTCCTATTATTCTTTCAAATAGATCAGTAGATAAATTGGATAAATTGGAACTACTAGAGCTGGATAAATTGAAGTGATACTTCTGAAAATTTTATAGGACTACTGGGATTATCCCAATGATAGTCACTTCATTAATCTTTAATCCAGTTTTAACTACTTCGCACCACATCGGTGTCTTATTCTTCGGTCGATATCTAATCGCTTCACTAGTGAATAGTTATCGAGATTAAGCAGTTATTTCCATTTCTCAAGTCCACGATAATCAATTATCATTTTCCATGTAATCAACATGACTTTCTCGTAGATATTCTTTCCTGTGTCAACAAGAGGGAAAACTCTTCTTCCATCACTACCATTACTCTAGATACTCTCATCTAGAAGAGTTAATCATGTAGTATTTATTCATAAGTTGGACATATAAACTAGAACTGAATTACGACAGTCCCCCAATCCAAGTCCTCAGTCAAACAATTCTCGTTGTTTCTCACAACAACTGTACTCGATCATTCAATTGAAAAAAATCGCTAGTTTCAATATTCTCAAGTTCTAAATTATCATATCGTCGTACACAGGTTTTGACGTAAACTCATACGTATAACCTTGGTCTTTCAGACTCAAATTCATGATGTCAATCGACAAAACGCGTTTTAAATAGTTCTAGTGCCATCCACTAATCACAAGAATTAAGTCCCAAAGTGATAAATAAAATTCCCAATAATGGATGCATATCACTAAGTTACAATTCAATTAACAGTTTGCAGTGCCTACAGGTTCGCTAAACAGCTCTTACAGTTCATAACACTACTACCTGTCCAAACACTAACTGTCCATCATAAAATCAAAACATAAATCTCAAGTCAGAGATGTTCTCATCACTTATTCTACATCATCATCCGGTCAGCAACTATCAGTGCTAACAAATAAAATTCTCAAATTCTCTAGAATATAAGCAACTCAGCATTCAAATTTTCTAGATTCTATGCAATTCAGCATATTAAAATACTCAAAGATGACATTTAATTATCCCTGCTTAATAATCCATTACATGTGTAACATCTCATAATTTAACATGTAATCATAGCAGGCAAGAGCATATAAAATCATATAGTCAGACACATGCACAAACAATTCATTTGTGTCTATACTCAGTGTCCTAACTCTAATTCGAGCATATCCCAGATATATGCTCTGATACCATAATGTGAGGGCCCGATCCTAATGTGGTGTTTAATTAACACATAATGATTAATTTACGTAAACAGCGGAAGATTTATTTCAAAGGTCTTATCAAATGGCCCTAAATTTTTTTCGCTTTTAGGTGATACATATATAGTGATACTGAAAATACGTAATTCCAGTTTCCAATTTAACATGTTGAGCATAACATCCATATCAAGTATAAATCAACCAGTAGTGGAATACTTAAAATACAGATACTCGGGGCATACCCCGGTAATTCAAAACATAATTAAAAATATTCTAACAACTACTGGGACGCAAAACATAAAATATAAACCTGAGCTCGCTCTCAAGGAGCTCTGGTATCTCTCGATGCGTCGCTGCAAGCATCGTCACTATGTCCTCCTGTAAAGCCTGTCATGTCTGAACAACAAAAGACATGACAGCCCCCACAAAGGGGGTCAGTACCCCAGTACGAGAAATAAATAAATCATGTCAAGTGACAAAGTATCATGCAATGCATACCATGTATGAATGCGATGTATGAATGGGTACAAGGAATCGAATATCAAGATACCAAAAATCGGAGTCCAAAGGAAGGTATCATCAAATCATCAAAGCTCGAGCAGAGGGTGACAGTATACGTACATTGCGCTAGGAAAACTCATCCTATGTACGTTACTGCATCCAGCCCTCGTGTCTAGGTCCGGTCGCACCTGCACGTGACTACAGTTACTACCTATACTGCCTGTCATCGCCATGCTCGTCGTACCCGACACTCAGAGTAAGTCAACTCAGTCAAATCATGGATATCAAAGGAATGATAGATCAATATGATATGCCCATGAATCATTTATGCATCAAATGACATATGCAACTCAATATATCATGCAATCTCATGTGAAAGTATATACAAATCATGTAATTTCACATATCATGTAATCCAAGACATTCATCATGTCATATAGTCACATAAGAATCATATAGTGACAAATAAGTCATATAAATCAAATAATGACAGATAAGGCCATACATTAGCATCATTACACGTCTTTGCCAGACGTCATGATAAAACTCATTTCAACGTACCTCAAACCGTTAGCTAATTACCAAGTGATCCTCAACTCAATCTTAGGATTAATAAACCTGGCCATAACAGTTCCAAATACAACATAATGTCACATACTAGCCTTAAACATATCAAAATAAAACTCAAACTTAGACCCAAAACCAATTCTCTAAATTTCAGCCTGCGCAACCGTAGAGATCGGCTCATAACTTGTCCGATACTTAATAAAATCACATGGGTCCAATTTATTTTCAAAGATAACTCAAAAATGAACATTTCATCAGTTCAACTCATCTTCAAATTCGTTCATTTAGCCTAGGTAAAATGGCCAAGAACAATCTGCTGGAAAAACAGGACAATTTACCAAATTCCAGCCTGACCCATTTTTGTATAAAAATCATATTAAATTCATATGATGTCCAAATGACTTGAGGCTAGTTGGAAACTCACGAAAACCCAAAGTAATACAGTTCATATTTGAAGTTCAGAAGCTAGTTCGCTCATCTAAAGGCACATGCAAAGCAAAGTATGCCAGATTTAAAAAAATACTCATATTCTGTTTTGACAGAGTGAGCGGTTCTAGGGAAAATTTCATATCTTACACACGAAAACTCCAAATCATGTGAGGCCAGTTTCTAATGCAAGATAACTCAAAGTTTTACATCTTTTATTCAGACACCAAGGTCAAAATCGTAGCACATTTTGCCCAGATTTACCATGAACACACTGCATGTGCAACCCGCCTACATGCATGTTCCAGATTGTGCACCTTGTGGTAAAAACATCATAACTCATTCATTTTAAGTCCAAATCATCTCAAATGTTAACCACAGGACGAAGACACATATATCTACAACTTGTGTTTGAGGCTCGAAGTCAGATTCGGAAGTTAAGAAAATCGAAAATACAGAACAATCTACTGCATGCAACATCAAATTTGTGCAGATTCTGTTTTAATAAAAGACACCAACATTTTTGTGGTTCTCCCTATATTTTCGACCCAAAATCCATAGAATCCAACTAAAATAAAGTTAAAATAGTCTCATACCCTTGAAGACCCAAGCATTCCACAATCAACCCACTTCCCAAGCTCCTAATGCTCCAATTCTTGAAGGAAAAGAGGTCTCTCCTTCCTAGCTTTCTAGAACTCCAATTGCATGGAGCTTCTCCCACAATTTTTCTCTCTAATATGAAGGTGGGGGGTTTCGAAATTTAATGAAATAAAGTCTGATATTTGTGGGGGAAGAAGATGACATTTATGTTAAAAAAAATGGCAAGGGGGGTGGCGTGAGGTACCATGCAAGAAAAATGGATTTTTTAAACTTTTCAAAGTCAACTTCCTCCATGTGTCAAAGAATGATGATTCCTAATATGTATTTTATATGGTGTTGTTCGAAAATTTGCATGCCAACTTGTATAATATTGATGTATTTTATCTCAATTAAATATAAGGTGTTGTGATCCGAAACACCTTAATTCGGAATCTCAACTTTTAATCACCCGGGTTTGCTTAAACATCGTTAATCCACATTAATTAGCAACGGGGCCTTACACTTAGTACTTGGATAAAGGGGTACTCTTATGAGCTGACCTGGAAATGAAACTAGCCAAGGACGCAATCCGCCCTGTCAGTTTCTGCACATATTTTATACTGTGAGGTGAGGTCATCTCTTGAATTGCTCTGACCTTTTCTGGGTTGACCTCGATCCCCATGAAACCCAAAAATTTCCCGCTCTTCACGCCGAATACGCATTTAGCAGGATTTAGTTTCAGACCAAACCTACTTAGCGTGGCAAAAGTTTCCTCCAGATCGGGCAATAGGTCTGCCTGACTCTTAGATTTTACCAAAATGTCATCTGCATAAACCTCAATGTTCCTTCCCGCCTGGTTTTCAAACACTTTGTCCATCAACCTCTGGTATGTGGCCCCAGCATTCTTGAGGCCAAAAGGCATGACCCAATAGCAGAACGTTCCATCCGATGTGATAAAACTGACTTTATCTTGGTCCTCTTTTGCCAAGGGGATTTGGTGATATCCTTGGTACGCGTCCATGAAACATAATAACTCGTACCCTGAAGTGGAATCTACCAACTGGTCGATCCGCGGGAGGGGATAACAGTCCTTGGGACAGGCTTTGTTCAAATTACGAAAGTCAATGCACATCCTCCATTTTACCGCCGACTTTGGAACCAAAACCACGTTAGATAACCAGGTGGGGAACTGCACCTCCCGTATCTGACCAGCCTTCAGCAAGGTCTGAACCTCGGCTCGTATAATTCTGTCTTTATCTGGTCCAAAATGCATCTTCTTTTGCTTGGTTACTTTGACCCCCAGATTAACGTTTAACTTGTGTTGGGCTACTGTGGGCAACACACCCGCCAACTCCGTCGGAGACCAGGCGAATATTCCGGCATGCTTGGACAGATATTCCACCAAATCGTGCTTCAGGACGCTGTCCAGGTCGGATGCCACTCTTGTGGTTTTATCAGGCTGACCTGTGACTAATTTAATTTACTCCTCCCCGTCCCGCATCGCCTGCACCTCCTGCACCATTTGCACTCCCCTATCCTCCCGTCCTTCATCACCGCCCCTTCTGGATCTTTTCACCTCTACCCTTACAGTTTCAGCGTAGCATTTCTTGGATGAGGGCTGGTCTCCCCTGACTTCCCCCACTCTCTTTCCTACAGGGAACTTAATCTTTTGATGGAAGGTAGATGCCACGGCCCTGAACTCGTTCATAGCTGGCCTCCCCAGAATGATGTTGTAAGAAGAGGAGGCTGCCACAATGGTGAATGTGATCAACCTCGTTTTCCTATCCTCGTTAGACCCCAAGGAAAGGGGCAGGGAAATCTGACCGAGGGGGTACACGGTGTGCCCCGCGAAGCCAAATAGGGGGGTGTTGATTGGCTCGAGGTGATATCCCCCCAAATCCATCTGCCGGAAGGCTTCGTCAAACAACACATTCACCGAACTCCCGATGTCTACAAACACCCTCCCAACTTCATAATTGGCAACAGTCGCTCGTTGACCAGGGCATCATTATGGGGTGCGCAAACATTTTCCAGATCCCGTGGCCCAAAACTGATCACCACCCCCTCCTCGGCACCGCAAACCCCTCATACACTCAGGGTCTCTCTCCTGCTAATAGCCTTCCTGGCTCTGTTAGAATCCCCATCAGTCGTGCCGCCCGAGATCATGTTGATGACTCCCCGAGTTGGTGAATCAACTCGGGGTTGGTTGGTGTCATTTAGATTCCTCGGGGGTCCTCGACCGCGTCCTCCACCGCGAAATGGAGGCCGGAAGTTAGTCCGTCCCCCTCTCCCTCTTGTCCATGACGGACCTCGACCTCTTCCACGAGGAATATTATCCCTTGGTGGACCAGGTCGGGACAACAACTGCTTGAACTGGGAACTGGTCTGTATCGCCTTCTCCAGTTCTTGATCCAAACGATGGCATTCCTGAGTAGTATGCCCGGTCGCTTGGTGGAAGATGCAGTATTTCTCCGAGACCTCCTTTCTCGGCTCCACACTAGTGTGTGCTGGCTTCTGCAAGATCTGTTTGTCTTCACATATGCAGACGACCTCCTCCTTGGAGACTTTCAGCGGCGTATATTGGGAAAAACGGCGGAGTTGCGCCCCTTCCACGGGCCGTTTTTCGACCTGGCTGGGCCGTTTCTCCCCAGTCCTCCGCACTTCCTTCCTCCTCAGTTGCTGGGCCTCTTCCACGTTAATGTACTTTTTCGCTCGGGTGAGTAGATCATCATATGTAACAGGAGGCTTCTTTACTAAGGATCGGAAGAAGTATCCTCCTCGCAGGCCTTGGGTGAAGGCCCTGATCAGAATTTCCGCCGGGCAGGTCGGTATTTCGAGTATCACGGTGTTGAAGTTTTTGATATACTCCCACATCGGCTCATCCTCAGCTTGTCTCATCTCGAATAGGCTCAGAGATGTCTTCTTATATCGCTTGCTACTGGCATATTGGTGTAAGAACGCGGAGCTAAATCCCGCGAAGGAAGTAATGGACCCAGGCTCCAACTGGTTGAACCACTTCTGGGCCGACCTCACCAAAGTGGTCAGGAACACTTTGCACTTAAGGCGGTCTGAGTAACAATGTAGCATGGCTGCGTTTTCAAACCTGCCCAAATGTTCTTCCGGGTCCGTACTCCCATCATACTCCCCAGCATTGGGAGGTCGGAAATTACTTGGGAGCTCCTCATTTACTATTTCACCTGAGAAAGGGGTTCCCCTCCGGACATAGGCACCCCCTATTCCCTTCTTCATCCTCTGGACCTCGTCCTTCAGCTCCTCCACCTGGCCCTCTAGATCCGGGACAGCAGACACTTTAGGACGAGAAGTGGCTCCCTGTTCAGGCTCCTTCACCTGCTGGGAGCTTTCCCCAAGCACGTCCTCGGACGGACCTTCCTTTCTCCCCATGGTCTGTTCCACCGTAACTGCAATTAGTCGGGTGAGCTGTTCCAATGTTAAAGCTCCTACTGTCATGTTGACCCCGGACGGTGGCTGTTCTTCTCCATTGGTGGAGGCGGGATGTTCTCGGTTTTCCTCCGCATCGGTTCTCCTTGTTCTCACCATTATATCAACGTCCTTTGCTCACTCTTCCCAAAGACGGCGCCAATTTGTTACCTTGTTTTTTGGTTCGTTTTGATAACAATGAATTTATATGGGAAAATGGGTGAGCTATTCGCAAAACCAACAGTTATGCCGGAGCCTGGGAAAAGCTAACCGGTCAAGAATCCCCCCGGTGATCAAACTGGTGAATAGTTGGTTCCCCTTCTTTTTTTTCCAGCCCCTACTCTTGTTAACAATCCTCCTCTTTATAGGGGAAGGGTAGCCAGTGGTCCTGCCTTGCCTGGGACTTTGGAGACAATGTCTGATGCCGGGGGGAGAACCGCAGATTGGGGACCACCTACAACTGTTACCTACCTTGTACGACGTCCCTGCTTTTGCGATTCTGTCTACATCCGGGGATATGATTTACGTACTCAAGGTACTTGACCATCTTTTGATTGGTTAGTGAGCCTAGCCTTTGCTTTAATAGGTGTCCAACTCCTGTAATTCCAGTCCCGGTATACGGGACCACCATAAGCCTGCCAGCGACCATTTCGGCCTCAGCTCGGCTGTCCTGGCCAGCTGCCCGCCCGCCCCGACCTCTTGAGGTTCATCTTTGCCTCAGCTCGGAGGGCGCCCCGAGGACTCATGACCAAGGAGTGCGTGTAATAGGGCCCTGTTCGAGAAACGCCATGGAAGCTGACCAGAGGTGGTCGTGCCCGGTGTCAACTCGGCTCGGGCGGCGAGCTTGAAGAGGCGAGGCTTGAAGAGCACAGCACGGTAGCCGTCCCGACGACTTCTTTTGTCGGGCTATAAACGGAACTGACCGGGCCCAAATAAAGTTCCGATCCCTAAAACTATTGGGCCCCAGGGCTAGGGATATCAGTTTCCAACGATTTGTTGTTGCGCTCAGAATCTTGGATTTATCTTCCAAGGTTGAAGGTAGAAACACATTTCATCTCTATAGTTCATATCCTCGGATTGTTTGACAAAAAAATTCAATGAAATTTTTTGTTACTTTTTAATACTCTTATCTCGATCCAAGGATGTGAATATGGAATATACATATTTGACTTTGTTAATATTGATGTGTATCTTTCTCCTTAATCTAGATTATTACTTTTTTGTATCTAGACATCTCTGTTTTTCAACGTGAAATGAGGAGAATAGAAGGCTGATTCGAAGCGGTGAACAAATAATAGGAGCTAAAGTTGCAAAGGCCTTAATAAAGCCGAAGAGGCCTCCAAGTGCTTTTGTTGTTTTCATGGAGGAATTTTGGGAACAATAAAGAAAAATACCCCAATTATGTTGATACTCCGATAATTGTCTTGGTGCGGTTTGGACCCGAATTCTATGGGCTCGACCCGATCTTGTAAAATACTAGGGCCCATTTTCTTGACCCAAGCCCATTTTGTGGCCCATTTAATTAACTAATAAAAGGCTAGGGCCCATTATGGGAGCCCATTAAGGGTGATATAAGATCAATCAAATAGTAGGTTAAAAAGGGGGATTTCCATTGCCTAAGAGAGGCTGCTGCTCGGCTGGTTGGAGGGGGAGGCAGAATATTTATCTTCATTTTTGCTTCTTCCTCTGAACAATTATTGTAGATTTTTGATATTATAGTGAAGATTCATACTGGACTAGGTCTCGTGGTTTTTCCCTTCGGGGTTTCCACGTAAAAATCTCGATGTCCATTTATTTTTCCCCTATAAATTCATTTGTTATCAAATCGAACCAAAAAATGAGGTAACATATGTAATTATCTCTACAGTTTTTTATCCAAAGTGAAATTTCTAAGGTCTTTTATGTGAATTACACCTTAAATTTTGAATTATATAAAATGGAGGCGGTGCATCCAATTTTTTCTTCATTACAAATTATTTGTATCTACTTTTAATCTTGATACTATGTCTATTTCACTCATTTGACTTTGACCATACTTTCCTGTATTTTGCATCCAATTTGATTTGAAAGACCGAAGTCACGAACTATGAGATGAGCTATTCTATAACAATGTACATCACTTTGTAGATCTTCATCGCATCATTAACAGTGCATGTATGTACACTGTTACAGCTAAGTAATCCTGATTCTGTAACAATGTTAGTTCTTGCAAATACAAGGTCTTGGCTTGGAGACAGGTTGTCCAGGTATGTAATATTAGGTATGTAATATTCATGTCTTTTATCTGTTGGTTGAATGCTCTTTATGAATCCTAGATGGTTACCACTGGAGAAATATATTAGCAGGTGACTATATGTACTTTTGTTGGATATGTTACTTTTAGTGGCTTGAGTTATATTTGGTGAATGCATTTGGCTCTTAATATGCGAGTGCAGTACTTGGAGAAATATGTTAGCATGTGTTGCAATATGCGTTGCTAATAATCGACCGCCATTACATTCCATTTTCCTCTTTTGTGAACAAATTTCTTCAATGATCTCCTTCCCGTAACGCCTTCGTTTTTGTACTTTTTCTCACTGGGATTTAATTTTTCTTTGTATTTCTGACCATTAATGGTGGTTGCGCCGGCTCGATCAACGACGCCATTTTCACTGTACGTGGGGGATTTGCATCCAGATTTAACAATGGAATGTTGTTCGATGCTCGGAGTTCAGAGTCTCACATCTGTTCGTGTCTGCAGGGACTCATCATCTGGTCGCTCCCTCTATCACGATTACATCAATTTCATTGTTCCACAAGATGGTATTGCTTTTTTATCTATGTGCATTTTACATATATATTGTAGTTTTTTTCTCTTCGAAAAAGCACGAGAGCGACCTCGAAAATTATTTTTATCACTGGGCCAATGTTGATGATATGGCTGATTTCATTGATTGCGATTTATTTAAATAATAAATTCTCAGTGTAGCGCAATTATACCACAAGCGCACGATGTCATGTTTTAGTATAGTTAATTTAAGAAAATGTTGTAGATCCCACATGGACTAGAAAGCAAGTATCAAACTCAATTAGCTTAACTATATTTTACATACGATTATTAATGAGTAATAAATTAACTAAATTAACCAGGAACAATAAATCCAACATAAACAAGCAATAACGAGTGTAGAAAATTAGTAGAGATAATTATCAAGCATTCGGTTCACCAATGTAATCCCCCATAATTCTTTTATTAGTTATGATTTAAAATCTTACGTTCTAAGGTGACGAGTTTTCTTAATGCATTTGTTATATTATGGTCAAACTATAACAAGTCAAATATTAATATTACAATAAACCACTATTGTGTCCTTATTGCACAATCAACACCGAAAAATGATTTATGAAAACCACTAGCCTTCAATTTTGGTAAATCTATTGTTGTCACACGTGTGCTAGATTTTACTTGGTCAGTCTCAATCTAAAACCTGCAGCCTAATTTACTATATCGTATTGCAATATCGTATGGTCAAGTCAATCGCAATATAAAAATCATTCAAAGGTGATCAATCCTTCAAAAGCATGTAGAAGATTAAATAATGCACAAATAATTGTAAGAATTAATCAAAAACCGTTATCTAAATCAAGGGTTCAAAACGTGGGATCCACTAGTCTTGACAATAAAATTTAGCCAACTATCATGCTCAAATAACAATGTAAAAATAAGTTTTGCAACAAATTAAACATTAAAAATCTGAGAATAAAAGATAAACAAAGTTTTGAAATATGAAATAACACGAGAAGATGACTCCTTGTGTTGCTGTTGTCCCGTCTCTCCCGATGTATCTTGCTCTTCAATGGCTTGGAGTGTATGGGGGGTGGAGTCTTGTTATAGGTCTGGAATCTGATGTCCAATAAGTCCTCCAAAATTCACATGTTTTGGTCTTTAAATAGTGGAGGATGTGTAAAGTGTCCTTGTTGGACTCAAACTCTAAAAGGAAAATTTTTCCAAAAATCAGCACCAGGTGATCGATCGCCAACTTCCCGTGATCGATCGCGAGCTTCCAACTTTTATTTTTTCAATTTAGGCACCTCGGCGATCGATCGTGACTTCCTGGAGATCGATCGTCGAGACATAGATTTTGTTGCCCAAGATGCGCGGCGATCGATCGGGATTCTGGTGAAGGCGGCGATCGACCGGGACTTTGGTGAAGATCGATCACCGCTACGATTTTCTTCCATTTCGAGATTTTGGTCTTGCTTTCAACATGTTCGCTCGGTTTGGTTCTTTTTCATCATTTGTAGCTCAATTCCTCCATTTTTTGCATTTCGACATTTATTCCTGGAACACACAAAAACAACACGGAATCACATAATATCATCCAAGAATCATAATAAAACGCATATTATCTCATAGAAAAATAAGTGTAAAAACCACATTTATCAACTTCCCCAAACTTAGACTTGATCGTCCTCGAGCAAGCAATAAGATCAAAATGTAGAGTTCAACATTGATGATTCAAATGAATCATCTCATGGTTACTTAATAGCTCAAACATCTCACTCACAGATAGACAATAATCAATCAACAAATTGACCAATACTGGTTTTCCCCAATATCAAGTAACTTATCGCCAACTCGGAACGTGTGTGTGCTATTAACAATCTCAAGTTTCATACACATTTTCAAGATCAAATTATGCTAATTAACTCAAAATCAAGATTATGAGCATGCCATTGGCCTATTTTCAAACAGCTTCTCCACTAATGTAGTCACTCATTAGACTTGGATCAAAAGGTCTTTCTAAGCTTGTAATATTAGACCTTTGGTGTCGGTTACAAAGAAAAGATAGGATAAGTGTAAGACCCCATAAACACACGCAACAACTAACGCTAAATGACGTAGAAAAATTTGGAATTTCTTTAACATCAAGTTTCCAAAATCAACATACGGTTTAATTTAAATACCGAGCATTTATGACTTTACTTGAGCGTCATGAAAAGTATTATACAACTTTGTACAATAAAACAAATGGTACACAAAACAAATGACTAACATAAATAATATGTTTCTAGTCATGACTAGTAGCTCCATAAGTCTTCTGATACTCTCTAAGTGTGATATCCCCGAAATAATTAATTGCATTTTGGGCATTAATTATGTTTATGTGATTATTATGGTGATAATTAAATAATGTGTTGGAATTATTTATCTTGGAGAAATGCTTAGTCACATGGTAGGCGTGACCCGGTAGAGCATTTCAGGGTACATGTTATGCATGTTGGGGATTATTGGGTGAAACATTGTAATTAATTGAGATTTTGGTGCATTTTGGTAAAATGCTTTTAAAATATCATGTTGGGATATTTTATACACCATGGTAATTGTTGGAGTACAATTTTAATTAAAACCCAATTAATACCACTACCCCACCTTACCCCATCACTTTACACAAATCCCCAATTACTCTCCCAACCCTAACCCTTATCCCCATTTTCGAGTTTGGCTAGGCAAGGAAGGAGGAATCTTTGCAAAAGTTCCATTTGTGTAATTCTTGGTAAGATTTGAGGTCTAGGAAGGGTATAGATCATGCCTTGTTGTTTTTGTAAGGATTGGTTGTGATTTGAGTTGATATTTGAGTTTTGAAAATGGGTTTGTTTTGGGTTGGTATGATTTTTGGTTGGGTTTTGGAGTATGTTGTTGTTGAGGGTTGTTTTGAAGTTATCTTAGTGTTTTTGATGTATTGGATTGAGGTGTTATGGATTTAATGTGGTTTGGTAAGGTTCTGTGCACATTAATGGTGATTTCTCGCATTTACAGAGCTCCTCGATCGATCGAGTACCCTCCTTCGATCGATCGAGCACGACAGAGCTTGGGCAGAAATTTTGAAGTCTTACCGATCGATCGAGATGAACTCCCGATCGATCGAGGCGACTTCTCGATCGATCGGTGAGGGCATCTCGATCGATCGAGGCGGGCAGCGAGGCTTTGGGCGCCGGATGGTCAGCTCGCGATCGATCGAGCGTAAGGGCTGATCGATCGCGAGTCTTCAAAATATGGTGTTTTCGATTTTTTTGGCTATTTAATGGTATTTTTGGTATTAGTTCATAAATTGGCTTCTAATATTGGTTTGTATGATTGTGTAGAACCATCCCAGGTAGCCACGCAACAAAGGAAATAAAATCCCACGACATCTCCACTTTTGGAACTAAGGTACGTAGTGAGACGTACGGGCATCGGACGGTAAACGTATTTATTACGCTTTGAATTGGTTATGCATTATGGTTGCATACATGGTCTTGTTTATGCATCATGGATTGCATACATGGTTTGGTCATGCATTTTGGGTTGCATGTGTATATGGAATGCATTTGTGCATGTGATTGTGAGTCGGGATTATATTCCACTGATGGCGAATACGTGCCGCCATTGGCGTAGCGATGTGAATACTTGCCGCTGTCATACCGTAGCGATGAGAGAATATTTGCCGCTAATATGAAGCGAAGAACACGGCCGCTGTCATATTTATAGCGAGGGATATTAGTGCCGCTGGTATTGTCTAAGCGAGGGGTATTTCCGCTGTCATGTTAACGTGTAAGGACCCCTGTGCCCTTAAACCGTTATTAGTGTATTAAGCCATACCATTAGTGCATATGATCATACCATTATGGGGAAACCATGTGCAAGTGCAACATCGTATGCTACCCAGGAACTTTCTTGCATTCAATTCACATAATATTCAGGTTCCCCAACCAAGATTATTCATATAACATGCACACACTGTGATGACCTGGGATTGGAGATGTTAATCCCGGAGTGTTAATAACCCCTAAAGATGTTTTACGTAGCGATTTGGAGTTTAATCGCGATGTTGGGCCTTCTGGGCTCGTTTATTTGGGTAGTTGGGATCGTTGGATCCCGAGGATGAGATTGTATTCACATTACGGTGAAAAACCTAAGAGTTGGGTTTTTGATGTGTCTCGGGATCTCGGGTGCTATGTGAGCACCGGTAGGGGGTTTTGGAGTTAGAGAGAGAGTTTTTGAAAACAGATGATTTTTAAGGAATCATGATGTATTTGTGGGGCTATTAATTTTTCGGGGTATTTTTGCTATAAATACCAATTGAACCCAAAATTTTTAAAGGAAATTTCATTTCAACCCCTTCATTTCCTCTCTCCTCTCCCGCGACCCTCTCCCGCTGCCAGCCCCTGCCCGCGCGCAAAAGCGCTTCGGCCGCCGCCGATCGGCGCGTCCGACCTACCCACGGCTTCGTCTCGTCCAGGCGCTCATTTCCCCTCCGGCAATTGAAAGTTTCATCGCGATTTGAGGTCGAATTTTGAGAAAGAGCGGCGATCCCCAATTTCTAGGGTTCATCGGATTTCGTCCGATTTTGCTTCCGATTTCGTTGGGTAACGTTCCTTACCCCTTTTCCATGCTTATGATGTATTTTCCCTACCTATTGTGAATTATTGTGTTCGAATTTTGAGGATTGAGTTCGAATTTGTGGAGGTTGGTTCGAATTTCATGATGTGTGGGGGATTTATGTTCGATTTTGGGGATTGTTGGCATGAGGATGATAATTCTTGTTAGGATTCGATTTATTCATGTTTAAATGAATTATGATGCTTAAGTGGGATTGAATTAAGATGTTATGGTTCGATTTTGCCCTAATTGGTGAGGGTTGATTTCGAATTTGGGGATTTTGACTATGGGTTGATGATTCATGTTAAGGATCGTTCATTACATGTTTTAAATGATTTATGACGCTTGGTTGGGTTCGAATGGTGATGCTAGGGTTCGAACTATTGAAGATGTTCTTGAGCAATTTTTCGATATGTCGCATTCGTCTTCCCTCCCTGCATGTACCCTGCCCCGGGTCTTTTAAATGATTTATTGTCGTGTGTTGACAATATTTTGAGGGTTATGAAGGTGCTTGAGCATGGGTTACATGTTCGTAAATAATTGTGAATTATTTATCGTTTTAGCACATCGTTCCTCGGGGCATGGAACTCGAGCAAGGTTTGGCTCGGACTTCGAGGATTTAAGGTACGTTTAGCGTACGAGCATAGCTTAAATGATGTTTTACAAGTATGATGCATGATTCAAAATACATGAAATGTTTTACTATGATGGCACCGTGACTTGGTCACGTTATGTTGATTCACATGGTGAAATGCTTGGTGCCGCTATGAAGCGAGCAAATGATGGGTGTGGTCGCTAACACCAGTAGTATGACGCTACTTTGAAGTAAGAAATGAAAATGTGGTAACACCAGTAGTATGACGCTACTTTGAAGTAAGAAATGAAAATGTGGTATTGATTAGATATCTAGGATATCTGTATTTTATTCCCTATTGGTAATGAATAGGAACAGAGACGTAGTTAATCAAAGAAGTGATTAACTAGTATCGGAAGTTAAGGAAATCTCAATATGATATCTAGAATTATGATGATTGCTAGATAAAGAAAGATGTTATGAAATGTTGTTAATTCGAAACTGGTTAGGGTTAACCAATATGATGATTAACTGCATATTCAGGATTTGATGATTTATCTGTTTTGAGAACAGGGTTATTACAGGGGTACGCTAGGATGAGGATGATACCATCCAGGCAGTGTCACATATGTTCCACAATATTTACTTTTTTTGTAAATTATGTATTATGTCATTATGATTATGAAATTGTGGAATTGGTATGCTCACCCCGTTGGGGGCTGTCTCTGTTGGGACAGGTGAACAGGTACATCGATGGCTTTGGAGATGAGCTCGAGCTGTTGATTGGATGTACTCCCAGGATTGTGGTACCAGGGCTTGATGGAGCACGGTATCGTATAGAGTACCTATATATATATATACCCATGATGGTTATACACATATTTATGATGCTCGCATGTGAGCACGATTATACTTGTACATGGGTTGTATATAAAGGCATGAGCCTTTCTCTCTTCCATTTGAGGTTGCATGCAATTAGAGGTAGAATTGCTAAAGGTTAAGAGAGTCATTAGTGTATGTGGGTGTTGAAACCCACTTTTGTTGCCATATGTGTGGTGTCTTCCCTGGCTGGGAATTTACTTGGTATTGCTGTATTCTGATGAGTATTATGTTTTCCCTGGCCGGGAATTATGTTATGTGTTGTACTTTTATTTCGGGATAGCTCTATTTATGGGGAGACTCTGCCCAAATTTTTATAAAAGTCCACAATGTAAAAAGTGGTGTAATGGGCGAACTCTATGAGTCTCTTGTTGTTAGGATGATGAACTTATAACATTGAATGTTAAAGAAAAACTTTGTAATTGCCATTCAATGGTAAAGTATCATCGGAGTTCCCGAATGATTTTATGGAAAGCATGTGCCACACATAATGATTAATACACTAATCAAGGGTTAAGTATAAGGGGTCCTTACACACACATAATACACCAACATGCTCTTAGTTCATTTAGCAATTCCATAATTAATTGCATGCAACCATAATGAACAGAGAGAAGCCGTAGCCCATTTATACATTCCATATACACGTAAAATGTACTCACATAAGAGCACCAAATGAATAAGCGTGTATCTGATGTATAAAACACTCTACAGGATACCGTTACTGGTACTTCAATCCTGGAAGCACCTCCCAAGCACAGCTCGACCTCAACACTGGATCTGTGTACTTATTCAACCAGCTCTGGTACCTCGATCCTGGAAGTACCTCTATCAACAGCCCGAGCACAACTCCAAAGTTACTGCTGCACCTGCGTTACATGCCCCAACAGAGACAGCTCCCACACGGGGTGAGCATACCAATACCACCAATCCAATAACCATAACATTGCAATGATTCCATGTTCCTATTTCATTGCTCGCTCCACAATAGCGGCATTCTAAACCCCGCGCACGCTCAACACTAGCGGCGTCATAACCGATGGTCGCTCAACGGCGACAGCATCCCAAATCATTGCTCGCTTAATAGCGGCACCGTATAGTTCCTAATGTATAACCATTTGACGCAAATACCATTTACCATGCATATCGTTATCCATTTATAGCAAGTATCATGTACTATGCATTTCAATACCCATTTCGTGCAATTACCACATGTCACGTATTTCAATACCCATATAATGCAATCATCACACACCATGTATCCCCAATGCCCATTTAATGCAATTATCACATACCATGCATTTTACAGTTGCAACATTATAATAGGCTACGCTCGTACGTCATACGTACCTTAAGTCTCCGTAATCCAAGCCAAATCTTGCTTGAGTTCCATGCCTCGAGAAATATGTGCTAAAACACATAAACAACTCACAATCAAGAATAAGCATGCGATCACGTGCCCACGCACGTTTGCAAACCTCAAAACCCATCGTCAATCCATGACGATTACCAAAATAAAAGCCCACCGGCTAAACATGCATAATACCCAAAATATACCATTTAACAAGTTTAAAAGATAACCAAGAATTCAACCGGGAATTCCGTTTTATTAAACTTTGGCCTCAACCAATTCATTTTAAAAGCATAGCATTCCCATTGGAATGTAGATATTTCCCCGTAAACGGCCCCTTTAAACCTCGGTTCCAAAATCCCGACATTTTCCAAAAATTCCAAAAAAACCAATTCCTTCGGGTGGCGATCGATCGCCACATTTACCGCGATCGATCGCCACACTCCAGTGGCCAACCAGTGCCTTCTCACGATCGATCGCCCATCCACGCGATCGATCGCCAACACGCTCGCGATCGATCGCCGAGACCTCGCGATCGATCGCCAGCACTGTTCATCGCCTTCAAAAAATTGGACTGCTCGTCGCGATCGATCGCCCCACCTCGGCGATCGATCGCCACCTGCGATTTTCCAAAAAATTCGAGCTTCCATGGTGTTTTTCACACCCAAACTCAAAACCAACACCCCATACACCACCAACACCTCAAATACAACATTTAAAGTCAATAAAAACTTTAAAAACTCAACATAGGATTTTAGCCAAAAATTCCCAAAACCCATAGCCAACCAAAACCTCAACCAAAAGCTACCATACTACTATCAAATCGAAGCCAATGACGTGGGGAAGATTTATACCTGATTATCTTCGAGAAAATCGGCTCCCGAGCCAAGCTACCATCAAATTTCCCATCAAGGGAGAAGAGGGAAATGGGGGAGAGGGTTTGGATCGATAGAGAGAGAGAGAGAGGGAGAGAAATGGATTCCGAATGACGGAATCCCGAGTCCAACGGGTATATATAGCAAAAATACCCCAACACACCAATACCTCCACAAATACATCATGATTATTTAAAAATCATCTGTTTTCAAAAACTCTCTCTCCAACACCAAATCCCCATACCAGCCCCAACATAAAGCATCCCGGACTCCAGGTCCCATCGAAAACCCAACTCATAGGTTTTCCACCGAAATGAGAATACAATCTCAACCTTTGGATCCAGCGATCCCAAATGCCCGATTATACAACCTCGGGAGACCCAAAACCGTAATTAATTCCTAATTGCCACAATGAAAATTCCATTAAGGATTAATACCACATCGGGATTAACACCATTAATCCCCGGACCTCACAATTATCCCCCACTAATAAAATTTCGTCCTCGAAATTGCACCGTTGTACTCCACGTAACACCAGGACTACACAAACAAAACAAAGCCAAGACCCCGATTCTGAACCACCTTAGAATCGAATTAACAACTGCGAGAATACCAGTCTCGCACCAAGCCCTAAAATAGAGTGAACGCCAAAACCAATACAAACCGGAAATATAATAACATACCTCGACGTGAATCGTCCCAGAAGTCAGTCCACCATGACTGAAAATCAACCAAATCTCCCTTGGTTCTGACATAGATATCACTCCGTGACATTCATCACTTGCCCACGATGCTTGACACGCATCGTCATGATGGGGACCACTAGTATACAACAGTATACTCACAGAAAATCCGGCTTTTGCTTCCCAGTCCATCTCCTCCAAAGGAGTAGTTGCATCACTTGCAACCCGGATCGGGTTACCCACGGTCACCGATCTACACAAAGCACATCTCCGAGGATGTTTACACCGGTCTGTTCCAAGAAACCATATCTTGGTCCTGACACACCATCAAGACCCACAAAGTCTCAAGTCCCACAGGGGACACGCAAGACAACCAAATGCATTCCTACACACGTGTCAACCATGACACTAAACAAACCCGAATCCCGGCCATCCCTCATTTATCCTTGGATCCAACAATCCTAAAATAGGAAGGCTATCGAATTATCCAACAAGAATTACCATGATTCCAAAACACGACGATCCCTCCTCAGGGGAAGTCAAACAACCCCCACGATCATTCATCAAAATGCATCGTGCCATCGAGATTACCGATCTCGAGGTTCCACAATCTCACACCGGAGATTCACCAAACCAAGCATACAAACTTGACGTTCAACAATGAATAAAATAATGTTGGCATTCAATACACACACGGCATACATGCCCATACACCAACACAACATGCATACGCAATGCAATAGACTCGGGTATCTCCAATCATACCCAAATCCCAAAACCAACTGTCAAACCTCGATTATTCTCACCCCACGGAGAATGATGGTTGACAAACCAAAACCAAAGGGTGTGATCTCAACATCACCACCACACGAACCAAAATAACGAATCTCCCCAAAAGATTCAACCGGTAGGCATCATAATACCGCCTCCCTCTCAAGGAAAAGGTCATGAATCCATGATCCTCCAATCCTCGAACCACCGTTCGGAAGACCTGGGTATATTTATACCAAAACATATCCCGGAACCCAGAAATACCCAACTGGTTAGAGTAGTGCATCAATACTACCATTACCCGATCCAAAATCCGTATACGCCATGTATACACATCCCAACGATGCTCTGTACTAATGCCATAGTACTCCACAATCGAGCATCTCCCCGGAGACGTCTCCTCAAACGTCTCACCGAGGTAAGAAATCCATTACCCGGTCCAACACAAGTAATGCTTACCATGGCTGATTTACAATCAATCCACGACCGATGCAAGCTGTCTCCAAGACAGTACAATCCAAATCTCTCCAAGAGACAAAATCAATACAGTAGTGTCACCCCACTAACTATATCTCACAAACCATTGAGACTCCCATTGCATGCCATATGCAAGGATGCTCAACTAGAGCTAACAACGACTTGTTGACACTCACGTTGGTAATACCAACAAACTTGAGCTGTCCCAGTACAAGTCCCTCAAAACAATGGCGTATAAACGTCCCCGTGAGGTATTCCCTACCTCAAACACCATGCCACATAGAGACTACAAGAGTCTACCATAACCCTCATCGTATCACCATACGATTCACCAAACTCGAATCCAACGAGCATTATAATGGCTAACACAAGCACGCTAAAGTACTGCAACAATACCTGGCTAGCGATTCGCTGGCCCCATAGGCTCATACCAACCTATCAACGTGACACACGTTCCATCCCGGTATACCATACCGCACAAACCATTAGAGTTGTGGGTCATCGCCCAACATATCTCTAAAACACCAAAGCACAATGGACAACCCGGCGTCCATGCTTAATTACCATGCAATCCTAATCCATTAGGACTTATTCCACACCTTCAGGGTGGGTGTAACCATGCTTACTCCTCATCACAATAACAAGCGAGTAGTTTCCTCAATGGCTACTCTTACCACCAATCACTTGGCCTTAGCCATCCCAGCGAGCATACCCAAGGGTATCATTGCTCGACAAATATTTACCTCTATAACATGATGCGGTACACTCACTGGTACAATGCATCCAATGCTCCATCGAGCAACCCTGCTCGGAAAAAGGTCTCGTCAACTAGTGACCCAGACTCCACCATGTGCCCACCATCAGCACTCAAACCATACAACCAAATACATAAACACGAATGTATTATTCGCCAAAACAACGCCACGCGTCCACATAGACATCCCAAATAACATCGTCAAACATATGACGGTACCTGTCGATACACGACACTCATAATCTCATCGTCAAACACATGACGGCACATGTCGATATACGACATCCATAATCTCATCGTCAAACACATGACGGCACATGTCGATATACGACATCCATAATCTCATCGTCAAACACATGACGGTATAAAACACCACATGGAATTTACAACAATGATATCAAAAGTAATTTGCCATACCTCATCGCTTCACAACAATGATATCAAAAGTAATTTGCCATACCTCATCGCTATCAAGATAGCGGAATACCTGTATCCATCGTCCACCAGCGGTACGTAAGCAGCATCCATCGCTCGTAGGCGGCGTAATCCAGTGTGATATCCCCGAAATGATTATGTGGGTAATCATGCATTTAAGGGTGGTTAATTATGAACCTATATGTTTAAAGCGTTTGTATGTGGGATTAATTTATTTAATTTGATGATGTGGTTTAGGAAGCATGTTAGGTGTTTTTAATTGTTGTGTTGATGTGGTAGAATAATAAAATATCGAGGAGGGATATTTTTATTCATCGTATGAAATACCGGGACACAATTAAACACCACAAACCACCCCACATGCAACCACCCAACCCCCACTTGCAGCCAAACCCACGCCCCTCCCCTGTTTTCTGGGAAAGCAGATTGACTTATAGGCATGTTTGGACTTAGATATTTTGAGTCTTGCCTCTTCCAAAAGCTTCCTTCTTTTTCCCTTCATTTCTCTGCAACTTGGTCGAGTTCCAGGAGAAAAGTGATCGGGTTTCATGCTTCTTTTCATATAGAAAATTGAAGGGCAAAAGTGGTGAGGAGTCACATTTTTTCCCAGTTTTCAAGTTTCCTGGCATGCTTGTTCTTTGTAGCAGTTTTGGCATGATAGTTTAGGGTATGATGTTATCTTGTTATGAATACCTTTTTGGGATGTTTGTGAAGCCTTTAGCATGTTTAGTTAAGAAACTTGCATGCTTTATGTGCTATATTTATGCTAGAGAAAAGGGCTCCTCGAACACCCGAGCAGAGAAGTACTCTGTTTTCCATGTTAGGAAGGGTTTTACCATGATGTTTCGAAGCATGCTAACTTAGGTTTTGGTTGAACCTTTGATGTGTTTTTATGTATGGTAACTTGTTGAAGGTACCAGTATATTTCCTTGAGCATGTTGCATGTGTTATGTGAAAGATTTAATCATGTGAAAGGTAGTGTTCGAAAATTCTGGGCAAGGTTCAAATGCCCTGTTTTCTGGAAATATATGTGCGAAGAGTACTTTTATGAAGGTGTTATCATGCATGATAAGCTTATATATTGGAGAAACTTTGATGTAAAAACATGCTTGGTAGTTTTGTGAAACCCATGGCATGTTTAGTTGAGCAAGGTTTATGTTATATGTGTTAGTTTTAATAGCATGAAAAGAGGTGCTCAAGAATTCTGGAAATGAAAATGTGCCCTGTTTCCAGAAAAAGTTGATCCAGTACTTGTTTTAATGATCGATGTTTATGCATGTAGGTTTATGCTAAGGGTGTATATTTGGTTTGAATACACTCAGGGTAGTGTAGTTCAAATGCTAGCATGATGGTCTTGGTATGTATATTGTCCTACATGTTAGATTTAAGGGTATGATTATCGGTGTTAAGCAATTCTGGAAAATCGCCGAAGGAACAAGGTTGGCGATCGATCGCCAAGGAGGCAGGATCGATCGCGACGTTCCAGTAAGTTTTGGCGATCGATCGCCAATATAGTGGCGATCGATCGCGGATTGAATTTTTCTGGTATGCGAGGCAGTAGCATCTCGCGATCGATCGGGGCTCATGGGCGATCGATCGCGAGATGATATTAAAGGATTTGTTTGGTTTTTTATTTGGTTTTGCTTCCGGATTATTATGAGGTGCCTAATATTGTGTTGTGTGGCTATGTAGAACCATCCCAGGTGCCAGCACAACCGAGGAGATAAAGTCGATTGACTCCTCTATCTTTTGAAAGGTACGTAAGCGACGTACGGGCATCCCAACGGTAACATGTACTTTATGTTTGTCTTTATGACACATGATGAATGCAATGTGGTGCATTAAGATTATGATACATGTTTTTATGCATTGTTTTTGCATATGTATGTTGTGAAATATAAGAGGTGTATTTCACGAGTCAAAGTTATCTTAGTAAGGATTTTAATGGCTTACGCTAAAGTCCATTGGAAGCGATGAAGAATTCCGCTTACATGGAGTAGCAACGCTAAAGTCCATTGGAAGCGATGAAGAATTCCGCTTACATGGAGTAGCAACGCTAAAGTCCATTGGAAGCGATGAAGAATTCCGCTTACATGGAGTAGCAAGAAGCATTAAAATGTACTAATGATAAGGGCTCAGGATGAAATAAGGATTTAAGGGAAAAGGAATGTCATGACATTGCATATCCATACATTCATATAATGTGTTTCTATTATGAATTATGGTACAGGGACAACCAATGGGCGATATAAATGCTGGAAATACAGGAAGGACTTGTGTTTAAGATTTGCATTTATGCCTTACTTTCATATTATGTTAAATATGAATTGTGTTATGCTCATGTGTTGGGGGTTGTCTTTGTAGGTGCTTTTGTTGACGAGAACCAGGGCCGGGGTTGATATGCTGAGCTGTAAGGAGTGCTACAGGATTAGCATGATAGAGTTTTAGTATAGCTTCTACTGAGTAGAGTAAGACTATGATGTAGTACCTTTGTAGGAAGTATGTCTTTCCTTTTTGGAACTTTTTGGTACTGTAATCTCTAAAGCTCAGGTTAATCAACACGGCACTTTACTCTGATATAATCACATGTATGTTTAGTTCTCTAAATTGCACCTTAATATCTTGATGTGATAACGGGGTCTCACATTTAGTGGTATCAGAGCAGTGGTTAGATAACCAGGGAAGAGTGAAGGGTAGCCTTTAGAGACAAGTTGGCTAGGTATTCATTTAGGCATGCTTATGCATGTGATGCATATGGTTGTATACGTGTTATACTAACATGCTTTGAATATTTTACTCTTGTTATCTAACGGCTTATATTATGAACTGCTTTTGGTATTGTTGTTAACTATTGTGTTGCAGCATGGCGGACCTCAATGAAGAGGTAGGAGATATGGACAGTAGACATGCCAGTATTGCTCAGCCGAACCCCTTACCACCACCTGCTGTGGGCGTGGAGCCCAGTGTACAGATATTACTGCCAGGGGAGCTCAGTTTGAAGCAGTTTCTGAGCTTCCATCCGCCCATGTTTGAGGGGACTGAGTCTGGTGAAGTAGCTGAGGAATGGTTGGAACGTATAGAGCAGATACTTGTGACTGCACCTTGTGCACTCACGGCATGGCTGAGGTTAGCAGAGTTTCAGCTGGCTAAGAAGCCTGCTATGTGGTGGAAGACCACCGTGATGGAGCTGAGAGCTCTAGGTATGGCAGTTGACTGGACTGTATTCCGGACCCGGTTCCTTAACCGGTATTTCTCTGCAGCTGCCAGACAATTGAAGGAAGATGAGTTCAACAGTTTGAAGCAGGGTAGCATGTCCGTAGCAGACTACGCTATGCAGTATTCCTCACTGCTGAGGTATGTACCTCATATTGCTGTCAGCAGCCATGCCAAGATGAGGAACTTTCTGAAAGGTCTGAGGCCGGAGCTATTCGATAGGGTTATCTCTAACAACCCCAGCTCGTTTGACGACGCCCTGACACGGGCAGAGTTGGCA
The DNA here is from genome assembly GCA_907163345.1 of Haberlea rhodopensis. Taxonomy (NCBI): domain Eukaryota; kingdom Viridiplantae; phylum Streptophyta; class Magnoliopsida; order Lamiales; family Gesneriaceae; genus Haberlea; species Haberlea rhodopensis. Next base: position 725,325 of record CAJQUN010000092.1, read on the forward strand.
GAGATTGCCGTAGACGCATACAAGGATGCTGTACCCCCTTTTGTACCATCACAGAGGCCTACTACTAATAGTCTGAAGCCACGAGGGGATCAGTTTAAGGCTCGTGGGGCCTCATCATCCTCCAGGTTTAGTGGGAAGAAGTCTCATGGACAGAAACAGAACACCCGGGGGCATCCACAGGGAAACAGGACAGAGGTAACCAGGTGTACCAACTGTGGAGGATGGCATTTGTTACGTGACTGTCGAGGTTGCTATATCTGTGGCAAGATGGGCCACATAGCTCGGGGTTGCCCCAATCGGGCAGTTCAGACGGATTCAGGGCCGAATAGGCCAAGGTTTGATGCTGGGAGGGCACCACAGAGGCAGCAGTTTGCACCACGACCCCTGGGAGGTCAGACGACAGGACCGCCGCAGGGACAGGTGTATGCACTGACCAGGGAGCAGGCCGAGGCAGCCCCAGAGGAGGTCATTGCTGGTACGTGTCATTTACTTACGTACCCTGCACTTATATTGATAGATACAGGTGCTTCCCATTCCTTTGTATCTACTGCCTTTGTGGAAGGACACCATTTGTGCTCGTCTCTGTTACCCACGCCTCTCATGGTCTCGACACCCACGGGGAAGCATGTGATTGCGGATCGACAGTTATCAGATTGCCTCATTTATTTTGAGGGCAATGATCTGAGGGCCGATTTGATTCAGTTAGAGATGGCAGACTTTGACTGCATTATCGGCATTGATGTGTTGAGCAGATACCGAGCTATGGTAGATTGCCAAAAGAGGATGGTTCGTTTTCTGTCTGATCAGGGGTTCCAGTGGACTTTTTATGGGGACGGCTCTCGTCCAAGGATACCAGTAATCTCGGCGGTTAAGATGTCGCGGTTATTGGAACGTGGTCATACTGGGTACCTTATTTATGCTATGAATGCTTCAGAGGAGAAGGAAGTGAGAGCCGAGGACATTCCAGTTGTGGCGGAGTTCAGTGATGTGTTTCCAGATGAGATTCCGGGATTTCCGCCAGTCAGGGATGTGGAGTTTGCTATTGAGCTGCTGCCAGGGACATCAGCCATTTCTCGTGCCCCATACAGGATGGCACCGGCAGAGCTGAGGGAGCTGAAGGTACAGTTACAGGAGCTCCTCGACAAGGGATACATCCGCCCTAGTGTATCGCCTTGGGGTGCGCCAGTCTTGTTTGTGAAAAAGAAGGATGGATCAATGCGTCTGTGCATTGACTACAGGCAACTGAACAAGGCTACAGTGAAGAACAGATATCCGCTTCCGAGGATTGATGATCTGTTCGACCAACTTCAGGGTACGGAGGTGTACTCCAAGATAGATTTGAGGTCAGGCTATCACCAGGTACGGGTTAGAGCTGGTGATGTTCAAAAGACGGCTTTTAGAACTCGGTATGGGCACTATGAGTTCTTGGTGATGCCGTTCGGTGTGACAAATGCACCTGCAGTCTTTATGAGCCTGATGAACAGAGTATTTCAGGAGTACCTCGATCAGTTTGTGATCGTGTTTATTGATGACATCCTAGTCTATTCGAGGAATGAGGAGGATCATGCCGATCATCTGAGGATAGTACTCCAGATCCTCAGAGATCATCAGTTATACGCCAAACTCAGCAAGTGTGAGTTTTGGCTGAACAGTGTTGCATTTTTGGGCCATATCATATCACGAGAGGGGATATCAGTAGACCCGAGGAAGATAGAGGCAGTTATGGATTGGTCTACCCCTACTTCAGTCAGTGAGATTCGAAGTTTTCTTGGTCTGGCTGGCTATTATCGACGTTTCGTCGAGGGTTTCTCAAAGATCGCCAAGCCACTTACACAGCTGACTCAGAAGGGAGTCCCATTTTGTTGGTCAGAGGCTTGTGAGCAGAGCTTCCGGGAATTAAAGCACAGGCTGACTACTGCGCCAGTTCTAGTGATACCCAAGGAGAACAAAGGATTTGTTCTTTATACCGATGCATCTCTACAGGGATTAGGGTGCGTGCTGATGCAGGACAGACATGTAGTGGCTTACGCTTCGAGACAGTTGAAGCCACATGAGACGAGGTATCCAGTCCATGATCTGGAGTTGGCAGCTATAGTGTTCGCCTTGAAGATATGGCGACACTACTTATACGGTACCTCATTTACCATCTTCACTGATCACAAGAGCCTGAAATTCTTGTTTACACAGGCTGAGCTGAACATGAGGCAGAGGAGATGGATGGACCTGCTGAAGGACTACGATTGTGAAATCGAATATCACCCGGGAAAAGCAAATTTGACAGCCGACGCTTTGAGTCGGAAGGTGAGGAGCACAGCAGAGGATGCTATGTCTCTGTCAGCTATGTTTGACTCCTACTGCCATTTGGGATTCGATTATGATGTATCTTCTTCACCAGTACAGGTTTTGACCTTGCTAGCTGAGCCTGTTATATTTGATCACATCAGGAAGGCTCAGGGGACCGATGTAGAGGTTCAGAGATGGATGTTAGTGGTTCATTCAGGACAGCCATCGAGATTCAGAGTGGCTGATGACGGTTCTCTGAGGCTCGGCGACAGATGGGTGGTTCCAGATACAACCGAGTTGCGCCAAGGTATATTACAGCGAGCTCATTGCAGCAGGATGAGTGTCCATCCAGGTGGGAAGAAGATGTATAAGGATCTACGCAGCCAGTTCTGGTGGAGGCGTATGAAACAGGATGTCACCTCTTTTGTCAAGCGTTGTTTGATTTGTCAGCAAGTGAAAGCTGAGAGACAAAGGCCTGGAGGTGAACTAAGAAGTTTAGAGGTACCCGAGTGGAAGTGGCAGCACGTATCTATGGATTTCGTGACCCACTTGCCGAGGACTGTTTCGGGTTTTGATGCCATCTGGGTAGTCGTGGACAGGTTGACTAAGAGTGCTCATTTCATTCCCTACTGTATGACCTTCACGCATTTAAGAATGGCGCAGTTATATGTCAAAGATGTGGTGAGACTGCACGGGATCCCTGTTTCGATTGTGTCAGATCGAGATCCGCGGTTTACATCTCACTTTTGGGAGGGTCTGCAGACAGCTCTAGGTACAGAGTTGAGGTTGAGCACAGCCTATCATCCCCAGACGGACGGACAGACCGAGCGTACGATACAGACGCTCGAAGACATGTTGAGGGCTTGTGTGCTGGAGTTTGACACTTCATGGCAGGACTCGATAGCCTTGGTGGAATTTTCTTACAACAACAGCTACCAGGCAAGTATTCAGATGGCTCCTTTCGAGGCCCTCTATGGTAGGCGTTGTAGGTCACCCTTGTGTTGGGATGACATGGACCGTAAGTCGGTTGGAGGACCTGAGTTGATTCAGGAAATGGAAGAGAAAGTTAAGGTTATCAGAACAAAGATGAAGGCAGCTCAGGATAGACAGGCAGCATATGCCAATCAGCGGCGTAGACCGTTGGAGTTTCAGTTAGGCGACAGAGTGTTTTTAAAGATCTCACCCTTCAGAGGCGTAGTACGGTTTGGGATGCGAGGGAAATTATCCCCGAGGTACGTAGGGCCGTATGAGATCTTACAGCGTATTGGTACTCTGGCATACCGGTTGGCTTTACCGCCCTCTCTGTCTGGCATACACGACGTTTTTCATGTGTCTATGCTGAGGAAGTATGAGCCAGATCCCTCACATGTGTTGCAGCCTTCAGAGGTTCAGATTGAGTCCGATGTTTCTTATGTGGAGCGGCCTATCAGGATTTTGGATAGAGCAGACCGCAGACTTCGGAACAAGGTTATTCCTATGATCAAGGTACAGTGGGATCGTAGGGGTGTCGAGGAGGCCACGTGGGAGACAGAGCGACACATGGTGCAGTACTATCCAGAACTGTTTTCTGGTATGCGTTTATGTACTGTTTTATTTCTAGTTAGCAGCATGTTTGATTTCGGGACGAAATCTTATAAGTAGGGGAGTATTGTGATATCCCCGAAATGATTATGTGGGTAATCATGCATTTAAGGGTGGTTAATTATGAACCTATATGTTTAAAGCGTTTGTATGTGGGATTAATTTATTTAATTTGATGATGTGGTTTAGGAAGCATGTTAGGTGTTTTTAATTGTTGTGTTGATGTGGTAGAATAATAAAATATCGAGGAGGGATATTTTTATTCATCGTATGAAATACCGGGACACAATTAAACACCACAAACCACCCCACATGCAACCACCCAACCCCCACTTGCAGCCAAACCCACGCCCCTCCCCTGTTTTCTGGGAAAGCAGATTGACTTATAGGCATGTTTGGACTTAGATATTTTGAGTCTTGCCTCTTCCAAAAGCTTCCTTCTTTTTCCCTTCATTTCTCTGCAACTTGGTCGAGTTCCAGGAGAAAAGTGATCGGGTTTCATGCTTCTTTTCATATAGAAAATTGAAGGGCAAAAGTGGTGAGGAGTCACATTTTTTCCCAGTTTTCAAGTTTCCTGGCATGCTTGTTCTTTGTAGCAGTTTTGGCATGATAGTTTAGGGTATGATGTTATCTTGTTATGAATACCTTTTTGGGATGTTTGTGAAGCCTTTAGCATGTTTAGTTAAGAAACTTGCATGCTTTATGTGCTATATTTATGCTAGAGAAAAGGGCTCCTCGAACACCCGAGCAGAGAAGTACTCTGTTTTCCATGTTAGGAAGGGTTTTACCATGATGTTTCGAAGCATGCTAACTTAGGTTTTGGTTGAACCTTTGATGTGTTTTTATGTATGGTAACTTGTTGAAGGTACCAGTATATTTCCTTGAGCATGTTGCATGTGTTATGTGAAAGATTTAATCATGTGAAAGGTAGTGTTCGAAAATTCTGGGCAAGGTTCAAATGCCCTGTTTTCTGGAAATATATGTGCGAAGAGTACTTTTATGAAGGTGTTATCATGCATGATAAGCTTATATATTGGAGAAACTTTGATGTAAAAACATGCTTGGTAGTTTTGTGAAACCCATGGCATGTTTAGTTGAGCAAGGTTTATGTTATATGTGTTAGTTTTAATAGCATGAAAAGAGGTGCTCAAGAATTCTGGAAATGAAAATGTGCCCTGTTTCCAGAAAAAGTTGATCCAGTACTTGTTTTAATGATCGATGTTTATGCATGTAGGTTTATGCTAAGGGTGTATATTTGGTTTGAATACACTCAGGGTAGTGTAGTTCAAATGCTAGCATGATGGTCTTGGTATGTATATTGTCCTACATGTTAGATTTAAGGGTATGATTATCGGTGTTAAGCAATTCTGGAAAATCGCCGAAGGAACAAGGTTGGCGATCGATCGCCAAGGAGGCAGGATCGATCGCGACGTTCCAGTAAGTTTTGGCGATCGATCGCCAATATAGTGGCGATCGATCGCGGATTGAATTTTTCTGGTATGCGAGGCAGTAGCATCTCGCGATCGATCGGGGCTCATGGGCGATCGATCGCGAGATGATATTAAAGGATTTGTTTGGTTTTTTATTTGGTTTTGCTTCCGGATTATTATGAGGTGCCTAATATTGTGTTTTGTGGCTATGTAGAACCATCCCAGGTGCCAGCACAACCGAGGAGATAAAGTCGATTGACTCCTCTATCTTTTGAAAGGTACGTAAGCGACGTACGGGCATCCCAACGGTAACATGTACTTTATGTTTGTCTTTATGACACATGATGAATGCAATGTGGTGCATTAAGATTATGATACATGTTTTTATGCATTGTTTTTGCATATGTATGTTGTGAAATATAAGAGGTGTATTTCACGAGTCAAAGTTATCTTAGTAAGGATTTTAATGGCTTACGCTAAAGTCCATTGGAAGCGATGAAGAATTCCGCTTACATGGAGTAGCAACGCTAAAGTCCATTGGAAGCGATGAAGAATTCCGCTTACATGGAGTAGCAACGCTAAAGTCCATTGGAAGCGATGAAGAATTCCGCTTACATGGAGTAGCAAGAAGCATTAAAATGTACTAATGATAAGGGCTCAGGATGAAATAAGGATTTAAGGGAAAAGGAATGTCATGACATTGCATATCCATACATTCATATAATGTGTTTCTATTATGAATTATGGTACAGGGACAACCAATGGGCGATATAAATGCTGGAAATACAGGAAGGACTTGTGTTTAAGATTTGCATTTATGCCTTACTTTCATATTATGTTAAATATGAATTGTGTTATGCTCATGTGTTGGGGGTTGTCTTTGTAGGTGCTTTTGTTGACGAGAACCAGGGCCGGGGTTGATATGCTGAGCTGTAAGGAGTGCTACAGGATTAGCATGATAGAGTTTTAGTATAGCTTCTACTGAGTAGAGTAAGACTATGATGTAGTACCTTTGTAGGAAGTATGTCTTTCCTTTTTGGAACTTTTTGGTACTGTAATCTCTAAAGCTCAGGTTAATCAACACGGCACTTTACTCTGATATAATCACATGTATGTTTAGTTCTCTAAATTGCACCTTAATATCTTGATGTGATAACGGGGTCTCACATCCAGTGCTACCCACATAGAGGTATAACCCATCGCTATTGAATCAGCGGCATGATCCCTTGCCATAAAGTCAACGGCATGAAAGATCGCTATAGATATCCGGCGGTACGAACCATCATCATTGATGTAGCGGAATGTACCATCGCTATACGATACCTGGCGGCATGAACCATCGCCAATAGATGTAGCGGAAAGACCCGTCGCTATATAATACCTGGCGGCAAGAACCATCGCCAATAGATGTAGCGGAAAGACCCGTCGCTATATAATACCTGGCGGCAAGAACCATCGCCAATAGAATAGCGGAATGAACCATCGCTAAGAATACCCGGCGGCATAAACCATCGCAAATAGAATAGCGGAATGAACCATCGCTAAGAATACCCGATGACATAAACCATCTCCAATAGAATAGCGGAATGAACCATCGCTAAGAATACCCGGCGGCATAAACCATCGCCAATAGGATAGCGGAATGATATCCCTCGCTATAATATGACAGCGGTCGTGTTCTTCGCTTCATATGAGCGGCAAATATCTTCATCGCTACCTCGCTTTGACATACCAGCGGCAAATAATATCCCTCGCTATAATATGACAGCGGCCGTGTTCTTCGCTTCATATCAGCGGCAAATATTCTCTCATCGCTACGGTATGACAGCGGCACCATTACTCCTCGTTTTAATCATGACAGCCGAAATACCCCTCGCTTTACATGACAGCGGAAATACCCCTCGCTAAGATATGACAGCGGTCGTGTTCTTCGCTGCATATCAGCTGCAAGTATTCACATCGCTACGCCATGAAGCGGCAAGTATTCACATCGCTACGCCATGCATGCAACCGTAATGCATAACCCGTATTCCGATAAACATCGCCATGAGTGTATTTTAATGCACCTCGCTTCAAATGTGACATGCAGAATTTTACCATATTTTCAACATTTAGCGGCAAAGCATTAAAATCATCACTCCGATATATATGCAACCGTAATGCATAATTCATGTCTCATAAGACCCTGCAACCACCATGGTTAGCAATAACATATTCCAATTATGAACACATATCATAAATGCACATAAGCAATATAGATGTGCCACGTAACACTAACTACCATCATGCATAAGTATGTGCTTCTCATTCCCATTAACATGTTCCTAGGCCCTCAACAGCCCCAAAGAGCTAACCACTGCTCTGATACCACTAATGTAAGGACCCCCGTGCCCTTAACCCGTTATTAGTGTATTAAGCCATACCATTAGTGCATATGATCATACCATTATCGGGAAACCATGTGCAAGTGCAACACCGTATGCTACCCAGGAAATTTCTTGCATTCAATTCACATAATATTCAGGTTCCCCAACCAAGATTATTCATATAACATGCACCCACATAATACACCAACATGCTCTTAGTTCATTTAGCAATTCCATAATTAATTGCATGCAACCATAATGAACAGAGAGAAGCCGTAGCCCATTTATACATTCCATATACACGTAAAATGTACTCACATAAGAGCACCCAATGAATAAGCGTGTGTCTGATGTATAAAACACTCTACAGGATACCGTTACTGGTACTTCAATCCTGGAAGCACCTCCCAAGCACAACTCGATCTCAACACTGGATCTGTGTACTTATTCAACCAGCTCTGGTACCTCGATCCTGGAAGTACCTCTATCAACAGCCCGAGCACAACTCCAAAGTTACTGCTGCACCTGTGTTACCTGCCCCAACAGAGACAGCCCCACACGGTGTGAGCATACCAATACCACCAATCCAATAACCATAACATTGCAATTCAAATACAGAATGTAAATGCCATAATTTAAATGATACTCCCTGGATGGTAACACCCTCATCCGGGATCCCCTGTATTGTCCCTGTTCTCAAAATAACCAAACTCATCAAATTCCCAAAGCAAGTGAATCGCCACATAGATTAACTAATACCGTTCTGTTATGCCAGTTCCATAATCAATATGGTAAAATCATTATGTAAAAGACCGTAAATATCACATAAATCAATTCAATGATTCCATGTTCCTATTTCATTGCTCGCTCCACAATAGCGGCATTCTAAACCCCGCGCACGCTCAACACTAGCGGCGTCATAACCGATGGTCGCTCAACGGCGACAGCATCCCAAATCATTGCTCGCTTAATAGCGGCACCGTATAGTTCCTAATGTATAACCATTTGACGCAAATACCATTTACCATGCATATCGTTATCCATTTATAGCAAGTATCATGTACTATGCATTTCAATACCCATTTCGTGCAATTACCACATGCCACGTATTTCAATACCCATATAATGCAATCATCACACACCATGTATCCCCAATGCCCATTTAATGCAATTATCACATACCATGCATTTTACAGTTGCAACATTATAATAGGCTACGCTCGTACGTCATACGTACCTTAAGTCTCCGTAGTCCAAGCCAAATCTTGCTTGAGTTCCATGCCTCGAGAAATATGTGCTAAAACACATAAACAACTCACAATCAAGAATAAGCATGCGATCACGTGCCCACGCACGTTTGCAAACCTCAAAACCCATCGTCAATCCATGACGATTACCAAAATAAAAGCCCACCGGCTAAACATGCATAATACCCAAAATATACCATTTAACAAGTTTAAAAGATAACCAAGAATTCAGACGGGAATTCCGTTTTATTAAACTTTGGCCTCAACCAATCCATTTTAAAAGCATAGCATTCCCATTGGAATGTAGATATTGCCCCGGAAACGACCCCTTTAAACCTCGGTTACAAAATCCCGACATTTTCCAAAAATTCCAAAAAAACCAATTCCTTCGGGTGGCGATCGATCGCCACATTTACCGCGATCGATCGCCACACTACAGTGGCCAACCAGTGCCTTCTCGCGATCGATCACCCATCCACGCGATCGATCGCCAACACGCTCGTGATCGATCGCCGAGACCTCGCGATCGATCGCCAGCACTGTTCATCGCCTACAAAAAATTGGACTGATCGTCGCGATCGATTGCCCCACCTCGGCGATCGATCGCCACCTGCGATTTTCCGAAAATTCGAGCTTCCATGGTGTTTTTCACACCCAAACTCAAAACCAACACCCCATACACCACCAACACCTCAAATACAACATTTAAAGTCAATAAAAACTTTAAAAATTGAACATAGGATTTTAGCCAAAAATTCCCAAAACCCATAGCCAACCAAAACCTCAACCAAAAGCTACCATACTACTATCAAATCGAAGCCAATGACAAGGGGAGGATTAATACCTGATTATCTTCGAGAAAACCGGCTCCCGAGCCAAGCTACCATCAAATTTCCCATCAAGGGAGAAGAGGGAAATGGGGGAGAGGGTTTGGATCGATAGAGAGAGAGAGATGGAGAGAAATGGATTCCGAATGACGGAATCTCGAGTCCAACGGGTATATATAGCAAAAATACCCCAACACACCAATACCTCCACAAATACATCATGATTCTTTAAAAATCATCTGTTTTCAAAAACTCTCTCTCCAACACCAAATCCCCATACCAGCCCCAACATAAAGCACCCCGGACTCCAGGTACCATCGAAAACCCAACTCATAGGTTTTCCACCGAAATGAGAATACAATCTCAACCTTTGGATCCAGCGATCCCAAATGCCCGATTATACAACCTCGGGAGACCCAAAACCGCAATTAATTCCTAATTGCCACAATGAAAAATCCATTAAGGATTAATACCACACCGGGATTAACACCATTAATCCCCGGACCTCACATAACGTGAGGGGTATTATGCCACGGATATAATAAGACTCGGGATTGAACACGGTATACATGGAAATCGGTACATGTCATGACATACATTATTGGTAATATAATCTACTGATTATGATTGTGATACAAGGACAACCAACGGAGCTTTTAAATGTATTAAATACAGGGAGTGAATCGTATTTACGATCTATGCATTTGAATTGCAATCATATTATTGTGAATATGATTTATTTACATGCTCATGGTTTGGGGTTGTTCCTGTAGGTACTTTTGGGCGGACGGGCTAAGGAGGGTTGATGCAGTGAGCTAGTGAGGAGTGCTCTTGGTAGCAGGCACATTCTTTTGTATAGTATATACTCTAGGAGTAGTGGAAAACTATAGGATTAACATTCAATTGGTTGGGAATGTAATTAATCCCTTTTGGAAATTTTATTTTGGCCTGTAATCCTATTAGCTCAAGACATCAACACGAACTTTATATAATTAGATGTATGTTTAGCTCTATTACGCCTTTAATTCGCACTTAAGGAACTAGGGTCCTTACATTAGTGGTATCAGAGCAGTGGTTAGAGAACCCGGGAACGAGTGAAGGGTAGCCTTAGCATGGTTGGCTAGGTGTTTACATTTGGGCATGTTTATGCATGTGGTGCATATTGGTACATAAATTGTTATACTAATCTGCTTATTATCGTTCATGTTATCTAACGGCATAACATATATATTGTTTGGAATTGTTGTTAACCTTTGTATTACAGCATAGCGGCTATGAATGTGGAGAACCTCAATGAAGAGGTGGGTGATGTTGGGAGCGTGAATGCTAGCATTGGACAGATGAATCCTTTACCTCCACCTGCTGTGGTCATGGAGCCGGTTGCTCAGTTGCTATTACCAGGGGAGCTTAGTCTAACTCAGTTTCTGACCTTTCACCCGCCCATGTTTGAGGGAACAGAGACAGGGGAAGAGGCCGAAGAGTGGCTAGAGAGACTAGAGCAGATATTTGTGTCCGCTCCTTGTGCTAGGACAGCATGGCTGAGGTTGGCGGAGTTCCAACTGGCGAAGAAGTCTTCTATGTGGTGGAAGACGACGGTGATGGAGCTGAGAGCTTAGGGTATGGTGATTGACTGGACTTTATTCAGAACCCGGTTTCTAAACCGGTACTTCTCTGCTGTGGCTAGGCAAACAAAGGAGGATGAATTTACAAGCTTGAAGCAAGGGAGCATGACAGTCTCGGACTATGCCATGCATTACTCATCCTTATTGAGGTATGTTCCCCACATCGCAACAAACGGGCATGCCAAGATGAGGCACTTTCTAAAGGTGCTGCGATCGGAACTTTTTGATCGGGTTATCTCCAACAACCCCACTTCTTTTGATGATGCTCTCACTAGAGCGGAACTAGCGGAGATTAGAGTCAGTGCTTACCCGGACATTGTACCCCCACAAGTCCCACCGCCGAGGTCAATGTCTAATAATCTGAGGCCACGAGGAGAATCATTTAAACCTCGTGGGGCTTCTTCCTCATCTTCTCGGTTTGGTGGGAGGCGAATGGATAACCGGAGAGGTAGTGCGCCTAGCAACAGAGGGTAGACTCAAGTGAGTAGGAGTGGAGTGGTGAAGTGTCACTTTTGTGGAGGACCACATCACATGCGAGACTGTATGGCTTGTTATAAATGTGGCAAGATGGGCCACATATCTCGGTCCTGTCAGAATGGTGATGGTCAGGTGGATCTCAGAGGAGGCAGAGGAAGGTTTTCTACCGGGACAGTACAACAGAGGCCACCGATGGCGCCTCGACAGATGGGAGGACAGGCGATGGGGCCACCTCAGGGACAGGTCTATGCATTGACCAGGGAGCAGGCCGATGCAGCTCCAGAGGAGGTGATAGTTGGTACGTGCCTTCTATTTTCATATTCCGCCTTTATTTTGATAGACACAAGTGCTTCGCACTCCTTTGTGTCTGTGGACTTTGTGGCGAGACATTATATGTGCACGTCTCCGTTACCCACGTCTCTATTGGTCTCGACACCCACCGAAAAGAAAGTTGTTGCTGATCAGTTTCTGATGGACTGCCTCATTTATTTTGAGGGCAATGAGATAAAGGCAGATTTGATTGTATTGGGTATGTCAGACTTCGACTGCATTGTGGGCATCGACATTCTGAACAGATATCAGGCAGTGGTAGATTGTCGACAAAGGACAGTTCGGTTCAGATCTCATTTGGGAGTTCAATGGATTTTCTATGGCAATGGTTCTCGTGCGAAGATTCCGTTGATTTCGGCAATCAAAATGTCCCAATTGTTGGAACGTGGACACACGGGCTATCTCATCTATGCCGTGGACACGTCGGGAAAGGGTAAATAGTTGAGGGTTGAGGATGTACCAGTAGTAGCGGAGTTTGCTGATGTGTTCCCGGAGGAGATTCCCGGATTCCCACCGGCTAGGGAAGTCGAGTTTGGGATTGAGTTGTTACCGGGAACATCCGCTATTTCTCGTGCCCCTTACCGGATGGCACAGGCAGAGTTAAGAGAACTAAAGGAGCAGTTGCAGGAGCTCCTTGACAAAGGATATATACGCCCTAGCGTATCGCCTTGGGGCGCACCGGTTCTTTTTGTGAAGAAGAAAGACGGTTCAATGCGTTTGTGCATCGATTACCGGCAACTGAACAAGGCCACGGTGAAGAACAAGTATCCTCTCCAAGGATTGACGACCTGTTTGATCAGTTGCAAGGCACGAAGCTATATAGCCATATTGATTTGAGATCCGGGTACCACCAGATACGGGTCAGGGAGGAGGATGTACAGAAGACATCATTTCGGACTCGGTATGGGCACTACGAGTTCTTGGTGATGCCGTTCGGTGTGACGAACGCCCCGGCTGTCTTTATGAGCTTGATGAATCGGGTTTTCCAACCCTATCTGGATCAGTTCGTCATTGTGTTTATTGACGACATACTTATCTACTCCCGGAGCGAGGAAGAGCACGTGAAACACTTGAGGACAGTGCTCCAGACCCTCAGAGATCACCAGTTATATGCCAGGCTTAGCAAGTGTGAGTTTTGGTTGAGCAGTGTAGTATTTCTGGGGCATGTCATATCTAGCAGTGGGATATCAGTGGACCCCAGGAAGATTGAGGCTGTGATGGAGTGGGCTGCACCCACTTCTGTGCCCAAGATACGGAGTTTTCTTGGTTTGGCTGGTTATTACCGACGCTTCGTCGAGGGATTTTCTAAGATTGCTAAGCCACTGACGCAGTTGACCCAAAAGGGAGTACCCTTCTTTTGGTCAGAGGCTTGCGAGGAGAGCTTCCAAGAGTTGAAGCACCGATTGACGACGGCGCCGATATTGGTGATTCCTACGGAGAACAAGAGGTTTGTCCTTTATACTGTCGCATCACTGCAGGGCTTGGGTTGTGTATTGATGCAAGATAAGCATGTAGTAGCTTATGCATTGAGGCAGTTGAAGCCGCATGATGCTAGATACCCAGTCCATGATTTGGAGTTGGCAGCTATTATCTTTGCCCTGAAGATTTGGAGGCATTATCTGTATGGTACATCTTTTACCATATACACGGATCATAAGAGCCTGAAATTCATGTTCACTCAGGCGGAGTTGAATATGCGTCAGAGGAGATGGATGGATTTGCTCAAGGACTATGACTGTGAGATTGAGTACCATCCGGGAAAAGCAAACTTGACAGCAGACGCCTTGAGTCGGAAGGTGAAGAGTACTGCTGAGGATGTCATGCATTTGTCAGCTATGATGACTTCTTGTTGCCATCTGGGCTTTGACTTCGATGTGGACGCATCGCCGGTTTGGGTATCGACCTTATTGGCTGAGCCAGATATCTATGAGAATATCAGGAGAGCTCAGATGACAGATGATGAGGTTCAGAGATGGACATCATTGGCACTTCAGGGTCAGCCATCAAGTTCAGAGTGGCTGAGGATGGTTCTTTGAGACTCGTAACCGATGGGTGGTTCCGTGTACGCCGGAGTTGCGTAGAGGGATCTTGGAGCGAGCTCATAGTAGCTGATTTAGTATCCACCCAGGAGGAAGGAAAATGTATAAGGACCTATGTGATCAATTCTGGTGGAAGCGGATGAAGCGTGATGTAATCGCTTTTGTCAAGAGGTGTTTGATCTGTCAGCAGGTTAAGGCAGAGAGGCAGAGGCCCAGTGCGAACTAGGGAGTTTAGAGATACCGGAGTGGAAGTGGGAACACATATCTATGGACTTTGTGACCCACTTGCCGAGGACTACTTCGGGTTGTGATGCCATTTGGGTGATCATTGACATGCTGACGAAGGTAGCTCACTTCATTCCCTACAGTATGACGTACACATACTTGAGGATGGCTCGGTTGTATGTCCGGCACATAGTGAGACTGCATGGGATTCCAGTGTCCATTATATCTGACAGAGATCCACGGTTCACATCTCATTTCTGGGGAGGTCTTCAGTCAGCATTGGGTACTGAGGTGAGATTGAGTACGGCATATCATCCCCAGACGGACGGTCAGACTGAGCGTACTATACAGACGCTCGAGGAAATGCTACGAGCTTGTGTGTTGGAGTTTGATGCCTCATGGCAAGATTCTTTGGCCTTGGTAGAATTCTCATACAACAACAGCTATCAGGCGAGTATTCAAATGGCACCGTTTGAGGCTTTGTATGGTAGGCGTTGTAGGTCGCCATTATACTGGGATGACTTGACCCGTAAAGCAGTGGGAGGACCCGAACTGATTCGGGAGATGGAGGATAAGGTAAAGGTTATCCGTCAGAAAATGAAGGCAGCCCAGGACAGGCAGGCAGCCTATGCGAATAAACGGCGGAGACCGTTGGAGTTTCAGTTGGGAGACATAGTATTTTTGAAGATCTCACCTTTCAGGGGTGTGGTTCGGTTTGGTATGCGTGGTAAATTGTCTCCGAGGTATGTGGGACCGTATGAGATTTTACAGCGCATCGGTACCTTGGCTTACCATTTGGCACTGCCACCGTCGTTGTCTGGTATTCACGACGTGTTTCATGTATCTATGCTACGGAAGTATGAGCCGGATCCGTCGCATCTATTGCAACCTTCTGAGGTTCAGTTGGATTCTGATGTATCTTATGAGGAACGGCCAGTCAGGATTCTGGATAGGGCTGATCGCAGACTTCGGAACAAAGTGATACCGATGGTCAAGGTTCAGTGGGATTGCAGGGGTGTCGAGGAGGCCACGTGGGAGACGGAGCGGCATATGATGCAGCACTACCCGGAGCTATTTTCTGGTATGTGATTATGTTTAGTTTCGTTTTGGGTAAGTGCATGCGATTTCGAGGTCGAAATCTTATAAGTAGGGGAGTATTATGATATCCCCGAAATAATTAATTGCATTTTGGGCATTAATTATGTTTATGTGATTATTATGGTGATAATTAAATTATGTCTTGGAATTATTTATCTTGGAGAAATGCTTAGTCACATGGTAGGCGTGACCAGGTAGAACATTTCAGGGTACATGTTATGCATGTTGGGGAATTGGGTGTTATAATGGTTTAAATGTGATGGTTAGTAATTATTGGGTGAAACATTGTAATTAATTGAGATTTTGGTGCATTTTGGTAAAATGCTTTTAAAATATCATGTTGGGATATTTTATACACCATGGTAATTGTTGGAGTGCAATTTAATTAAAACCCATTTAATACCAGTACCCCACCTTACCCCATCACTTTACACAAATCCCCAATTACTCTCCCAACCCTAACCCTTATCCCCATTTTCGAGTTTGGCTAGGCAAGGAAGGAGGAATCTTTGCAAAAGTTCCATTTGTGTAATTCTTGGTAAGTTTTGAGGTCTAGGAAGGGTATAGATCATTCCTTGTTGTTTTTGTAAGGATTGGTTGTAATTTGAGTTGATATTTGAGTTTTGAAAATGAGTTTGTGTGACATCCCCGAAATGGTTAATTGCATTTGGGCATTAATTGCGATTATTATGATTAATTATGTGGTAATTAATTGTGTGTTGGAATTTATTTACCTTATGAAAATGCATGGTCATGTGGATAGGGTGACCCGGGGTTGCATTTCGGGGTGCATGTGGTGCATGTTGGGTAAATATTATTGGAAGCATGATTTATTTGCCATTGGTAGCAATTTATTAGAAATCATGTGTTTAATTGATATTTGGTGCATTATGAGTAAATACTTTGAAAAATATCATGTTGGGGTGTTTTATACACCATGGAATTGTTGGTATGCTTTTCAAATTAAACCCAACCCTTTTATACTCAACCCCACCTTTACCAAATTACTTTCACTTTACCAAATCAAAACCCACAAACCCTCCTTCTTCCATTTTCGTTTTTGAGCTCAAGGGTGAAGAGAAAACCTTCCAAAAGTCTTGATTTGTGAAGATTGTTGGGTGATTTGAGGTCCCCAAGAGGTATGGATGCCTCATTGTCATTTTTATTGTGTTTGGGTTAGTTTTGGAAGGGTTTTTAATGATTTTGAAATGGGTTTGTGTTGGGTTGTTGTGGTTTTGGTTAAGGGTTAGATTTATACTTGTTTTGAAGTATGTTTTGGTGGTTTATGTTGATATTTATGTTGTTGGTTGGTTGGGTTAAGTATTGGGATGGATTGGAAGGTTTTTGGAAGCAAAAATGGTGAAAAATCGCGTGTCTGCGCGAGGCGACCGATCGCCTGAAAAGAGGCGACCGATCGCCGAGGGGCAGTAACATTTTTGCGTGTTAGGCGATCGATCGCCTAAAATGAGGCGACCGATCGCCAAGAGGCAGTAGGTTTTTCAAAGGGATGGCGATCGATCGCCATGTTTGGGGCGACCGATCGCCACAGTGATAATTTTGAGGCGATCGATCGCCTGAGGGAAGCGATCGATCGCCGCCTGTGGAATTTTGGAAAATGGTTTATTTTGTCAAATTTTTGGTATTTGGCTATTATTTGGCTTCTAATATGGGGTTGTGTGATTGTGTAGAACCATCCCAGGTAGCAACACAACCGAGGAACTGAAGCCAGATCAATTCCACTTTTGGAAAGGTACGTAGTGGACGTACGGGCACCCCAACGGTACATGTATCTTATATACTTATTGTTTATGCATTGTGGATGCAAGTATATATGTGGTATTGCATAGTGGATGCAAATACATGTTATGCATGATGTTTATAGATGCATATGATTATTGGTGCATATCCCATGAGTCGTGGTCATCCCTTGATGATTTTAATGCTTGCCGCTATTTGGTTTGGTTCCGCTAAATGTGAAGCGAGGGGTGGGAGCGCCGCATGTCACATTTGAGCGTGGTTATCATATAGGACGAGGAAAGGGTATTTGCCGCTCAATGAGAGGCGAGGGGTGGGAGTCCCGCAGTCCATTGAAGCGAGGTTATCCTATGCCGTCTATATGTAAATAAGCGAGGGGCGTTAAAATACATTGTGATGGACAGACTAGGGATTGAGGATCAGTTTGGTATTGATGAAATGGTATATGTTCATGACATGTTTAGACCATTTAAAATAATCTATTGATTATACTCATGAGTTATGGTACAGGGACAACCAAAACGGGAAGCGTTTGAAATGCATGGGGAAAACAGGAAGTGTTTTATTATAATTATGCATTTACGCTTTATCTTCATATTGTGTTGAATATGAATGATTATTATTGCTCATGTTTGGGGGTTGTCCTTGTAGGTACCTTTTTGGCATGATAGAAGGGCTTGAACGGGTTGAGACGGTGAGCTTGTGAAGCATTCTTTTGAGGCAGAAAGGACAGGATTATTTTGGATAGTATCTACTCTAGGAGTAGTATAAAACTATAGACGAACACATTCATTGATTGGAATGTAATTAATCCATTTTAGAAGTCCTTATTTTTGGCATGTAATGCTTAAGCTCATAGACTCAACACGATTATTCTACTCTGATCATTTATATTAGCTCTATTATGCCTTGTTTCCGCACTTAAGGATTAGGGTCCTTACAGTTTGTTTTGGGTTGGTATGATTTTTGGTTGGGTTTTGGAGTATGTTGTTGTTGAGGGTTGTTTTGAAGTTATATTAGTATTTTTGATGTATTAGATTGAGGTGTTATGGATTTAATGTGGTTTGGTAAGGTTCTGTGCACATTAATGGCGATTTCTCGCATTTACAGAGCTCTCGATCGATCGAGTACCCTCCTTCGATCGATCGAGCACGGCAGAGCTTGGGCATAAATTTTGAAGTCTTACCGATCGATCGAGATGAACCCCCGATCGATCGAGGCGACTTCTCGATCGATCGGTGAGGGCATCTCGATCGATCGAGGCGGGCAGCGAGGCTTTGGGCGCTGGATGGTCAGCTCGCGATCGATCGATCGTAAGGGCCGATCGATCGCGAGTCTTAAAAATATGGTGTTTTAGATTTTTTTGGCTATTTAATGGGATTTTTGGTATTGGTTCATAAATTGGCTGCTAATATTGGTTTGTATGATTGTGTAGAACCATCCCAGGTAGCCACGCAACAAAGGAGATAAAATCCCACGACATCTCCACTTTTGGAACTAATGTACGTAGTGAGACGTACGGGTATCGGACGGTAAAACATATTTATTACGCTTTGAATTGGTTATGCATTATGGTTGCATACATGGTCTTGTTTATGCATCATGGATTGCATACATGGTTTGGTCATGCATTTTGGGTTGCATGTGTATATGGAATGCATTTGTGCATGTGGTTGTGAGTCGGGATTATATTCCAGTGATGGAGAATACTTGCCGCCAGTGGCGTAGCGATGTGAATACTTGCCGTTGTCATACCGTAGCGATGAGAGAATATTTGCCGCTAATATGAAGCGAAGAACATGTCCGCTGTCATATTTATAGCGAGGGATATTAATGCCGCTGGTATTGTCTAAGCGAGGGATATTTCCGCTGTCATGTTAACGCGAGGGGTATTATGCCACGGATATAATAAGACTCGGGAATTGAACACGGTATACATGGAAATCGGTACATGTCATGACATACATTATTGGTAATATAATCTACTGATTATGATTGTGATGCAAGGACAACCAACAGAGCTTTTAAATGTATTAAATACAGGGAGTGAATCGTATTTACGATCTATGCATTTGAAATGCAATCATATTATTGTGAATATGATTTATTTACATGCTCATGGTTTGGGGTTGTTCCTGTAGGTACTTTTGGGCGGACGGGCTAAGGCGGGTTGATGCGGTGAGCTAGTGAGGAGTGCTCTTGGTAGCAGGCACATTCTTTTGTATAGTATCTACTCTAGGAGTAGTGTAAAACTATAGGATTAACATTCAATTGGTTGGGAATGTAATTAATCCCTTTTGGAAATTTTATTTTGGCCTGTAATCCTATTAGCTCAAGACATCAACACGAACTTTATATCATTAGATGTATGTTTAGCTCTATTACGCCTTTAATTCGCACTTAAGGAACTAAGGTCCTTACACTAAGCATAACACTCGATCACTCCCAAGTTCTTCAAAAGTCTACCCCAAAATATGAACCTACAGGACAACATCCATACAGGGTGAGCACATCCATTAAATTCATAATCGTAATGAACAACAATACATAACTTAAACAGTAAGTTATAGAATACTCTCTGTAGACAACGGATTTACACATGATCCTTCGGATTGTCCCTGTTCTCAACATTTAATATTCTCGCAGAATATAAACTCATATTATGCTCGTAACCATACTCATATCAATACGCATATCGATAAACTCATCGCTATAATAATAGCGGTCCTGTAATATTCATCGCTAAATAACAGCGATCCAATAATACTCATTGCCATAACAATAGCTGTCCAATAATACTCATCGTATAATAATAGCGGTCCAATAATACTAATCGCTATAATAATAGCGGTCCAATAATACCTATAATAATAGCGGTCCAATAATACTCATCGCTATAATAACAGAGGTCCATTTATACTCTATAACATTTATCTCATAGTCACCATAAACTAGCTTACACATTTAAGCATGTCTCAACATTATCATTATTCTCGTACGTCACTACGTACCTTTTAGTCCAAGATTATATCAAGCTATCCACCCCTCTGTCCAGAGGTTTGCGTAGGCTCTACATGAATTTAACATACAAGAAGAATTCATTAACAAAGCCTTTAAATCAATTTAGCTTATTTCTTACTAGCATCACTTATGCTCAATCTCATCATCTCAAATTCAAGCAATAATCATCATTAGAGTATTATAATCAACAATAAATACCATGATTCAAATTCTGAAATCACCATTTATTTTTCAAAATCATGCACTCGGCATCGATCGCCTCTGGCTCGCGATCGATCGCTAACTAAATTTTTTTTCGGACGGAACACATTCGCGATCGATCGCGACTACTCAGCGATCGATCGCGGATTTGCAAAATTTGTTGCCAAACTCTACTGCCTGCTTGCGATCGATCGCCTAAGAGCTTGCGATCGATCGCGAGCTTTGCAACTAGAAAATCTTCCATTCTTTGACACATACACCATCAAAACCCATCAAGTTGAGTATTTTATTTTTTCAAACTCATCTACAAGAGTTACCTTAAGACATTCTTTACCAAGTTCATCAAAGCACTACTAAAGTGAAATACATAACTCACCAAGTGTTTCTTCAACAAAAATCCAAGTGCACAAGTCAGGAGAGCTAAAGGAGAAGGGGCGATTTTCTTTAGCTGGGGGAGGGAAGGTAAGAGTGATTGTGTGGTGGTGTTTGAACACCAATCTCAACCAAGCAATATAAGTACCAATTTGCAATTAAACCCTTCCCACAAATTCAATATGAATAAGGTCCTCAACCCCAGAATATATACAAAAGCATACTCAAGGTAATTGTACTTAAACCCCTTGAATCACATTCAACTATAAAATTGAAAAGCCAGTCACAAATCCCGCAAAACAAATCTAATTCGATTAACAAAATTAATAAGAAACTCGAGCATCACAATACTCCCCAACAAATAAAGATTTCGCCCTCGAAATCGAACACACTTACCAGAATGAAAACAGTAAATAAATACTCATAAGTCAGGTAGTGCTGAATCATATGCTGCTCCATCTCCCACGTTGCCTCATCGACACCCCGCCTTTCCCACTGAACCTTTACCATCGGAATAGTTTTACTAGGTAGCTTACGATCCGCTCGATCCAAAATCCGAACTGGACGTTCCACATACGAGATATCTGAATCCAACTCTACTTCAGATGGCTGTAACACATGTAGCGGATCTGGTTCATACTTATGAAGCATTGACACATGAAACACGTCGTGGATTTCTGAAAAAGAAGGCGACAGTGCCAATCTCTAACAAAACTACCAACACGCTGTAAAACTTCATACGTACCCACAAATCTTGGTGACAACTTCCCTCGCATACCGAAACGCACAACACCTCTGAATGGAGATATTTTCAGGAACACTCTATCACCCACTTGAAATTCTAACGGTCGTCGCCATCTATTTGCATAAGCAGTCTGTCTATCCTGAGCTGCTTTCATCTTTTGTCGAATAATCTTCACTTTCTCTTCCATAATTCGGATCATATCAGGCCCGCCCACATAGATTCTATCTACATCATCCCAATACAAGGGAGATCTACACCGGCGCCCATACAAGACTTCAAATGGAGCCATCTGTATGTCTGTATAGTACGTTCATGAGCATATACATCGTTACTTAACATCATAAGGTAATGGTAGATAAATAAATGCATGAAAGTAATTGGTAACATATACTTCCTGGTTAATCGTATTAACCCTCTTTGGTCGTCCATGTTTCATAATCATGCATGTAATCATTAGTTCTTGACATAAATGATTAAAATCGTACTTCACTTATATGCTCGTAATCAACAATGTTAATTAGAAATGAGACTATCCTGGTTCTATTATGACAGCGGCACAATTGGCCCCCTCACTCGACATAAAGCGGAATTGTGATACCCCTCGCTACGCCTTGATAGCGGATGTATCTCCTCGCTTAGCGGAATATGATACCCCTCGCTACACCTTGATAGCGGATGTATCCCCTCGCTAGTTATGTGAGCGGCAAGTACCTTCCTCGCTTGCCCATAATAACCACCGGACATTCAACCATTCTTATTAACATAGTTAAACATACATCATCATCATCATATCATAAACATCGTCATCTTATAAACATCATCATCTTGTAAACATCATCATCTTATAAGCATCATCGTCATATAGACATCATCATCTTATCATAATCGTCATCGTAAACGTCATATCATCTTCATTTATCATAACATCATCATCATAAACTTAATTATCAAAATCATTTACAGAAATGCATTAAACTTCCACTAAATCATGCTTTCCTCATAATTGACAATCAATACAATTAAATCATGTTAATACTTCATTACCCATCACATAAATCAATTATCGGCATAATTCATCATATAACCATCATTAAAGACGAAATTGCATATAATCAATTTCGGGGCATCACAATAATCAATTTCGGGGCATCACACCGGAGGAGGTGATCGCCGGTACGTGCCATTTATTTACGTACTCTGCTTTTATTTTGATAGATACAAGTGCCTCCCACTCTTTTGTATCTGTTGGCTTTGCGGAGAGACACCATATGCGCACGTCTTCGTTACCCACACCTCTCATGGTCTCGACACCCACTGTAAGGAATGTTGTTGCCGATCGGTTTCTTGCGGATTGCCTCATTTATTTTGAGGGCAACGAGTTGAAGGCAGATTTGATCGTGTTGGGTATGTCAGACTTCGATTGCATTGTGGGCATCGACATTCTCAACAGATATCAGGCAGTGGTAGATTGTCGGCAGAGAAGTAGTATGGTTCAGATCTGATTTGGGGATTCAGTGGACTTTCTATGGCAACGGTTCTCATGCGAAGATTCCGTTGATTTCGGCGGTCAAAATGTCCCAATTGTTGGAACGTGGTCACACGGGCTATCTCATCTATGCCGTGTGTGGGCTCCTCGTTACTTAATCCATTATGTATCAATTAATCATACATACGTGAGTCTGAATTAAGTAAAAACATGCACTGATTAGAAGTTTCTTACTAAGTAAGTTGTTACAACGTTATAAAAACCCTACCATATATACATCATATGGAATTCAAACAACTTAAATAAAAACAACTCCTAGGCAGTGGTTCAGTTCGCAGCGGAAAATGACTCACATCCCGTCCTCCCACGTCTATGAGTGTAAGGACCCTAGTTCCTTAAGTGCGGATTAAAGGCGTAAATAAAAATTTCCATGCATAAACAGAATATAAAGGTTGTGTTGATGCCTTGAGCTATTAAATTACAGTGCCAAAATAAAGTTCCAAAAGGGATTAGTTACATTCCCAACCAATGAATGCTAATCCTATAGCTTTACACTACTCCTAGAGTAGAGACTATACAAAATAATTAAGCCTGCTATCCCAAAAGCACTCCTCACTGGCTCACCGCATCAACCCGCCTTAGCCCATCCGCCCAAAAGTACCTACAGGAACAACCCCAAACCATGAGCATGTATATAAATCATATTCACAATAATATGATCATAATTCAATGCATAAACCGTAAATGCAATTCACTTCCTGTATTTAACACATTTAAAAGCTCCATTGGTTGTCCCTGTACCACAATAATAATCAAAGGATTATAATGCCAATATGCATGTCATGACATGTATCCATTCCGTGTATATCAATGGCCAATTTCCAATCTTATTATATCAGTGGCATAATACCCCTCGCGTTTATATGACAGCGGCATTAATACCATTCACTTCGACATATTAGCGGCATAATATCCCTCGCATCAATATGACAGTGTCATTATCCTTCGCTTCGACATATTTGCGGCAAATATTCTTCTTCGCTAAATATGACAGCGGCAAATATTCTATCATCGCTTCGACATGGCGGCCGCAAGTATTCTATCATCAATGCAATATAATCTCGACTCACAATACGTAATGCATATCCAACCATGTATGCAACCATAATGCATAACCAACCATATATGCAACCAGAATGCATATCCAATCATGTATGCAGCCATGATGCATAATTAAGACCATGTATGCAACCATAATGCATAACCAATCAAAGCGTAATAAATACGTTTTACAGTCCGATGCTCGTACGTCTCACTACGTACCTTAGTTCCAAAAGTGGAGATATCGTGGAACTTTATCTCCTTTGATATGTGGCTACCTGGGATGGTTCTACACAATCACATGAATCCATATTAGAAGCCAATAAATGGACCATTACCAAAAACATCATCATTTAGAACAAAATCCCAAAACCCACATTTTATGCCTTGTGATCGATCGGTCCCTAAGCCCCGATCGATCGCTAAGTGAAGAAAAATAGGCATCCAAGTACTGCCTCCACCGATCGATCGAAACTTTTTATCGATCGATCGAGACATCACACCGATCGATCGGAACAAAATTACCGATCGATCGGTAAGCTCATTTCACGCCTTGTTCAGGCTCTGCCCTGCTCGATCGATCGGACCCATTTTTCGATCGATCGAGCAGCCCTGTTCCTGCGAGAAACTTCCATGTATGAGCTTCCAACAACACCTAAACTCATATACAACCAAGATCAACCACCCAACACATCATTAAACCCACAAAACAACATGAAAATACATCCCCCAAACATAAACAACATGTTGGACCAAGATCCACCCTTTTAACCCCAAAAACAAGCTACAAACCCAACCAAAACTCAACAAGACTTCACCATAATGAAAGCTTACCACTTGAGCTTTAATTTTTTAGCAAGAACTCACAAAAAGACCCCTTTTTCCTAGCTTTCTCCTCCCCTCTTGTTTCAGAAACGAAAATGGAAGCTTTTGGATGAATGGAGGGGGTTGTAGGGACATAAAGCTGATAGAGAGGAGTGATGGGATGTAAAGGTGTGTGCAAGTGGCTCCCTTGCCATGTTATGTGATTTAAATGTGTATCAAAACACAAGCATGATATATAAAATACCCCAACATGATATTTTAAAAGCATTTTACCACAATGCACCAAAATCACCATTAAAATCATGCTTTACCAAAAATTACAAACCAACACATTTAAACCATTATAACACCCAATTTCCCAACATGTATAACATGCACCCTGAAATGCTCTAACGGGTCACGCCTACCATGTGACAAGCATTTCACCAAGATAATTAGTCCTAACACATAATCTAATTATCACCATAATATAACATAGACATAATTAATGCCCAAATTGCAATTAATGATTTCGGGGATATCACAATACTCCCCTACTTATAAGATTTCGCCCTCGAAATCGCATGCACTTACCCAAATTGAAACTAAACATAAATCACATACCAGAGAATAGTTCCGAGTAGTGCTGCACCATATGCTGCTCCGTCTCCCAGGTGGCCTCCTCGACACCCCCGCGATCCCACTTTACCTTTACCATTGGTATCACTTTGTTCCGATGCCTGCGATCAGCCCTATCTAGAATCCTGACTGGCCGTTCCTCATAGGATATATCAGAATCTAACTGAACCTCAGAAGGCTGCAATACATGCGACGGATCTGGCTCATACTTCCGCAGCATAGATACATGAAACACGTCATGAATACCAGACAACGACGGTGGCAACGCCAAACGGTAAGCCAAGGTACCGATGCGCTGTAAAATCTCATATGGTCCCACATACCTTGGAGATAATTTACCACGCATACCAAACCGAACCACACCCCTGAAAGGTGAAATCTTCAAAAAGACCCTGTCTCCTAATTGAAACTCCAACGGTCTCCGCCGTTTGTTCGCATAGGCTGCCTGCCTGTCCTGTGCTGCCTTCATTTTCTGACGGATAACCTTTATTTTACCCTCCATTTCCCGAATCAGTTCGGGTCCTCCTACTGTTTTACTGGTCAAGTCATCCCAGTATAATGGCAGCCTACAACGCCTACCATACAAAGCCTCAAACGGTGCCATCTGAATACTCGCGTGATAGCTGTTGTTGTAAGAAAACTCTACCAAGGGCAAAGACTCTTGCCATGAGGCATCAAACTCCAACACACAAGCTCGTATGATGTCCTCGAGCGTCTGTATAGTACGCTCAGTTTGACCGTCCGTCTGGGGATGATATGTCGTACTCAATCTCACCTCAGTACCCAATGCTGACTGAAGACCTCTCCAGAAATGATACGTAAACCGCGGGTCTCTGTCCGACACAATAGATACTGGAATTCCATGTAGTCTCACTATGTCCCGGACATACAGCTGAGCCATCCTCAAGTATGTGTACGTCATACAGTAGGGGATGAAGTGAGCTACCTTTGTCAGCCTGTCAATGATCACCCAAATGGCATCACAACCCAAAGTAGTCCTCGGCAAGTGGGTCACAAAGTCCGTAGATATATGCTCCCACTTCCACTCCGGTATCTCTAAGCTCCTTAGCTCGCCACCGGGTCTCTGCCTCTCTGCCTTAACCTGCTGGCAGATCAAACACCTCTTGACAAATGAGATCACATCACGTTTCATCCGTTTCCACCAGAACTGATCACACAAGTCCTTATACATTTTCCTCCCTCCTGGGTGGATGCTAAATCGGCTTCTATGAGCTCGATCTAAGATTCCTCTACGCAACTCCGGCATACATGGGACTACCCATCGGTTACCGAGTCTCAAAGAACCATCCTCAGCCACTCTAAACTTTGATGGCTGCCCCTGAAGTGCCAATGATGACCATCTCTGAATCTCATCATCTGTCCTCTGAGCTCTCCTGATATGCTCATAGATATCTGGCTCAGCCAATAAGGTCGATACATGCACATGCGATGTATCTACGTCGAAGTCATAGCCCAGATGGCAATATAAAGTCACCATAGCCGACAAATTCATGACCTCCTCAGTAGTACTCTTCACCTTCCGACTCAAGGCGTCTGCTGTCAAGTTCGCCTTCCCCGGATGGTACTCAATCTCACAGTCATAGTCTTTGAGCAAATCCATCCATCTCCTTTGACGCATATTCAACTCCGCCTGAGTAAACAAGAATTTTAGGCTCTTATGATCCGTGTATATGGTAAAAGATGTACCATACAGATAGTGCCTCCAAATCTTCAGGGCAAAGATAATAGCCGCCAACTCCAAATCATGAACTGGGTATCTAGCCTCATGCGGCTTCAACTGTCTCAATGCATAAGCTACCACGTGCTTGTCTTGCATCAATACACATCCCAAGCCCTGAAGTGATGCGTCAGTATATAGAACAAACCTCTTGTTCTCCGTGGGTATTACCAATATAGAAGCCGTGGTCAATCGATGCTTCAACTCTTGGAAGCTCTGTTCACAAACATCAGACCAGTAAAACGCTATCCCCTTCTGAGTCAACTGAGTCAGTGGCTTAGCAATCTTAGAAAATCCTTCGACGAAGCGTCGATAATAGCCAGCCAAACCAAGAAAACTCCGTATCTCAGGCACGGAAGTGGGTGCAGCCCACTCCATCACAGCCTCAATCTTCCTGGGGTCCACTGAAATCCCACTGCTAGATATGACATGCCCCAGAAACACTACACTGCTCAACCAAAACTCACACTTGCTGAGCTTGGCATATAATTGGTGATCTCTGAGGATCTGGAGCACCGTCCTCAAGTGTTTCACATGCTCTTCCTCGCTCCGGGAGTAGATGAGTATATCGTCAATAAACACAATGACGAACTGATCTAGATAGGGTTGGAACACCCGATTCATCAAGCTCATAAAGACAGCCGGGGCGTTCGTCACACCGAACGGCATTACCAAGAACTCGTAGTGCCCATACCGAGTCCTAAATGCTGTCTTCTGCACATCCTCCTCCCTGACCCGTATCTGATGGTACCCGGATCTCAAATCAATCTTACTATACAGCTTCGTGCCTTGCAACTGGTCAAACAAGTCGTCGATCCTTGGAAGAGGATACTTATTCTTCACCATGGCCTTGTTCAGTTGCCGGTAATCGATGCACAACCGCATCGAACCATCCTTCTTCTTCACAAAAAGAACCGGTGCGCCCCAAGGCGATACGCTAGGGCGTATATATCCTTTATCAAGGAGCTCCTGTAACTGCTCCTTCAATTCCCTCAACTCCGCCGGTGCCATCCTGTAAGGTGCACGAGAGATAGCGGATGTCCCCGGTAATAACTCAATCCCAAACTCGACTTCCCTAGCCGGTGGGAATCCTGGAATCTCCTCCGGGAACACATCGGCAAATTCCGCTACCACTGGTATATCCTCAACTCTTAACTCTTTGCTCTTTCCCAACATATCCACGGCATAGATGATATAACCCGTGTGTCCACGTTCCAATAATTGGGACATTTTAATTGCCAAAATCAACAGAATCTTCGCACGAGAACCGTTTCCATAGAAAATCCATTGAACTCCCAAATGAGATCTGAACCATATTGTCCTCTGTCGACAATCTACCACTGCCTGATATCTGTTCAGAATGTCGATGCCCACAATGCAGTCGAAATCTGACATACCCAAAACAATCAAATCTGCCTTTATCTCATTGCCCTCAAAATAAATGAGGCAGTCCATCAGAAACTGATCAGCAACAACTTTCCTTCCAGAGGTTGTCGAGACCAATAGAGACGTGGGCAACGGAGACGTGCATATATGATGTCTCGCCACAAAGTCCATAGACACAAAGGAGAGCGAAGCACCTGTGTCTATCAAAATAAAGGCGGAATAAGTAAATAGAAGGCACGTACCAGCTATCACTTCCTCTGGGGCTGCATCGGCCTGCTCCCTGGTCAATGCATAGACCTGTCCCTGAGGTGGCCCCATCGCCTGTCCTCCCACATGTCGAGGTACCATCGGCGGCCTCTGCTGAACTGTACCACTAGAAAATCTCCCTCGACCTTCCCTGAGATCCGTCTGGCCTTCCCGATTAGGGCAACGCCGAGCAATGTGGCCCGACTTGCCACATATGTAGCATGCAGAACAATCACGCATCAAATGCGGCCCTCCGCAAAAGTGGCACTTAACCTCTCCAACTCTACCAGGTCCTCCAAAAGTAGATGCACCACCTCTCCGGTCATCTTGTTTCCGGCCATCCAGTCGCTTTCCGCTAAAACGGGAAGAAGAAAAAGTCCCTCGTGACTTAAAAGATCCTCCCCGTGGCCTCAGATTCTCTGATGTAGATCTCTGTGATGAGGCTGGTGGGGGTGCGGCATCAGTATAAGCACTCACCCCAATCTCTGCCAACTCCGCTCTTACAAGTGCATCATCAAAGGATGTCGGGTTGTTAGAAATCACCCGATCAAATAGTTCCGATCGCAACCCCTTCAAAAAGTTCCTCATCTTTGCATGTCCATTGGTGGCAATGTGTGGAACATACCTCAACAAGGACGAGTAGTGCATGGCATAGTCCGAAACTGTCATGCTCCCTTGTTTCAAGTTTGTAAACTCATCCTCTTTTGATTGTCTAGCCGCAGCCGAGAAGTATCGGTTTAAAAACCGAGTTCTGAATAGAGTCCAGTCGACCACCATGCCTTGAGCCCTCAACTCCATCACAGTCGTCTTCCACCACATAGAAGACTTCTTTGCCAATTGAAATTCAGCCAATCTCAACCATGCCGTCCTAGCACACGGCGCAGATACAAAGATTGTGATGCCCCGAAATTAATTAATTGCAAGTAAGGCATTAATTATGTTTATATGATGTAGCATGTGTTGATGGATTTATGTGTTGAGTATTAAGGTGTTAACATGATTTAATTGTGTTAATTATTAAATATGAGGAGGATGTGATTTTAGATGAAGTTTGGAGCATTTATGTAAAATGCTTTTAAAATACTATGTTGGAGCATTTTATACATCATGTTAAGTTTGGGGTACAATTTTTAATTAAGTTAAAATAAACCCCCCTTCTTAAATCCATCACTTTAACCCCTTTACCCTTCACTTTATTTAAAATCCCCAAATCACTTCCCAAACCCCAAACCCTACCCATTTTCGAATTCCACCAAAAGAGGAGAAGAAAAGTTCCACAAAAACTTTGTTTGTGTGATCTTTGCTAGGATTTGGAGCCTACAAGAGGTATGGAACCATTCCTTTAAGTTTTATGATGTTTGGTGTTGAAATGGGTTAAGTTTTAGATGTTTATGTGGCTTTGTTTGGGTATGTGTTGTTTATGGTTGGGGTATGATTTTTGAAGTGTTTTATGTGGGTTTTAGTGGGTTATGATGTTATTGTTGTTGTTGGGAAGTTTGGTGTTGAAAGGGTTGAAGATGAGCTTGCAAAATGCACATGGAAATGGTGAAATCGCGGCCACCGTAAGTGGCGATCGATCGCTACAAAAGCAGCGATCGATTGCCGAGAAGCAGTGCGCGAAGAAGAGCTTAGGCGATCGATCGCCTCAAATGGCGCGATCGATCGCCAACGTCCAGTAGCCAAATAAGCATCAGGCGATCGATCGCCTCATTTTGAGCGATCGATCGCCGCTAAGTGAAAAATCAGGCGATCGATCGCCTCGTTTTGAGCGATCGATCGCCACTGTTCAAAAGATGAAAAATGTTGATTTTTGTTGAATTTTTGGTATTGGGCTATTGTTTAGCTTCTAATATCAATTTGTATGGTTATGTAGAACCGTCCCAGGTACCCATGACTTCAAGGAGATAAAGTCTACGATTTCTCCTTCTTTTGGAATTAAGGTACGTAAGAGACGTACGAGCATCGGACGGTAAACCATACCCTTACATATTATGATGATGTTTAAGATGATGTTATGATGAGGATATTTATGATGACGATGTCTATGATGATATTTATGATGATGATGCTTATGATGATGTTACGATGATGACGTTTATGATGATGTTACGATGATGATGCTTACGATGATGTTACGAAGATGATGTTTATGATGATTTTTATGATAATGATGTTTATGAGGACGTCTATAATGACGAAGTTTATGATAAGGTCATACGACGTGTATGATTGGGTAAGACGCCCATGTGGTAAGATGCCCCCAAAGTATACGAGTGGGTAAGATGCCCACGTGGTAAGATGCCACACAATGTTTATGATATGGTAAGACGCCATATGATTGGGTAAGACGCCCACGTGGTAAGATGCCACACGATGATGATGATATGGTAAGATGCCATACAATGGGGTAAGACGCCCTAATATGTGAATAAGAGTCAGGGATAACAAGGAAGTCGAAGGACGACCAATAACCTTTACTTAACTAAGATGTTATGCATTATTGTATGCTTTTATATAATGTTAAGTAAATGTGTGTATGCTCACGATGTGTTATCCCTGTAGGTACACTTTTGGACCAAGGGCCTAGGGTCGGGTTGAGGAAGTGAGCTAAAGGGAGCATGATGAATGTAGAATGCAGAATTTTGATAGTCTCTACTCTAGGAGTAGTGTAAATCTATAGCTTTAACATTCTTTATTGGGAATGTAATTAAATAGCTTTTGGAAACTTTATTTTGGACTGTAATCTACTTAGCTCAAGCTACAACCGGAACCCTTAAGAGGTTATGAATGCATGTTTTATCCAATTTATGTGTACTAAATGATCTTAAGGTAGGAAGACCCTACATTAGTGGTATCAGAGCAGTGGTTAGATAACCCGGGAATGAGTGAAGGGTAGCCTTAGCAATAAGTTAGCTAGGTGCTTACTTTCGAACATGTTTTGTGCATAAGTTGCATATGAAGTATATGATGTTATGCTAACATGTTTTGTTTATCTAACAAAGTATTATACGAACTGCTTTTGGATCTTGTTGTTAATCCTTGTGTTGCAGTATGGCAGCAAACGTGGAGGTAGGTGACGCAGTGAGCATCAATGCAAGCACGGGGCGTACGAATCCCCTACCCCCGCCAGCTTTTGATGATGAACCGGCCGAACAACAGTTGTTGCCAGGGGAGCTAAGCTTAACTCAGTTTCTTGCTTACCGACCCCCAACCTTTGAAGGAACCGAGACTGGGGAACGAGCTGAGGAATGGTTGGAAAGAATAGAGCAGATCTTTGTGGCAGCCCCATGTGCGAAGACAGCATGGATACGGTTAGCAGAGTTCCAGTTGGCCAAGAAGGCGCTGATGTGGTGGAAGACCACTGTGGTAGAGCAAGAGGCTCAAGGTCATGAAGTTAACTGGAAAATGTTTCGAACTCGCTTTCTGAACCGTTATTTCTCGGCTGCAGCACGACAGGCTAAGGAAGATGAATTCACTCACCTCAAGCAAGGTAATATGTCAGTGTCAGATTATGCTCTTCAGTTTTGCTCCTTGCTCAGATATGTGCCTCACATTGCCACGAGCACACAAGCAAAGATGAGGAATTTCATGAAAGGATTGAGGCCGGAGCTATACGATAGGGTGATCACTTATGGCCCTACTTGCTTTGACGATGCACTCTCACGTGCCGAGCTGGCCGAACTAGGAGTGGGTGCATACCCTGATGTTGTACCACCGCCGGCACCCTCTCAGAAATCCACCCCGGATAATTTGAAGCCAAGGAATGATCAGTTCAAGTCAAGGGGGAACTCATCGGCGTCAAGGTTCAGTGGTAAGAGGTCTGACAATAGATGGAAAGGGAACCGAAGGAGTGATGCCCCATCTGGAAGGGGGCAGTCTCAGGGAGACAGATCTGGGAAGATCCAATGCACTCTTTGTGGGCAACCACATCTGACGAAGGATTGTATAGGGTGCTATGTTTGTGGCGACAAGGGCCACTTTGCTAGACAGTGTCCCAACAGGGGAAGTCAACAGGGTTCTGCGGGGAGGCCTGCGGATAGGACAGCGCAGCACAGACCCCCATTTGTGCCGCGTCAGCATGGAGGTCAGCCCATGGGGCCACCTCAAGGACAAGTCTATGCATTGACAAGGGAGCAAGCTTCAGCGGCTCCGGAGGAGGTTATAGCGGGTACGTGTCTTTTATTTACGCACCCTGCTTTTATATTGATCGACACAGGTGCGTCACACTCTTTTGTATCAACGAGTTTTGTGGAAAGACACCACATATGCGATTCTCCGTCGCCCACGCCTCTTATAGTCCACCCCCGCTGGAAGAAGTATGATTACCGATCGGATCGTCTACAATGGCCTCATTTATTTTGAGGATAAAGAACTAAGGTCAGATTTGATTGTTCTGGGAATGTCAGATTTTGACTGCATTCTGGGCATCGACGTTCTGAACAGGTATCAGGCAGTTGTGAACTGCAGGCAGAGGACAGTACGGTTCAAATCCGATATGGGAATTCCATGGACGTTCTATGGGGATGGTTCTCGCTCAAAGATTCCATTGATATCTGCTGTCAAGATGGCACAGTTATTGGAAAGAGGCCACACAGGATATCTCATATATGCCGTTGATGTTACGGAAAAGAAAGAAGAAGTAAAAGTTGAGGATGTGCCCGTAGTGGCGGAATTTCCCGATGTCTTTCCGGAGGAGATTCCCGGATTCCCGCCGACGAGAGAGGTCGAGTTTGGGATTGAATTATTACCGGGGACGTCTGCCATTTCTCGTGCCCCTTATAGGATGGCACCAGCGGAGCTAAGGGAATTAAAGATTCAGTTGCAAGAGCTCCTTGATAAGGGCTATATACGCCCTAGCGTATCGCCCTGGGGAGCACCAGTTTTATTTGTGAAAAAGAAAGATGGTTCGATGCGTTTGTGCATCGATTACAGACAACTAAACAAAGCTACAGTAAAGAATAAGTACCCACTCCCGAGGATCGATGATTTGTTTGATCAGTTGCAGGGTACGAGGCTCTACAGTAAGATCGATCTGAGGTCGGGGTACCATCAGATTCGAGTAAGAGAAGTGGATGTTCAGAAGACAGCCTTCAGGACGAGGTATGGGCACTATGAATTCCTAGTCATGCCTTTTGGGGTGACAAATGCCCCGGCTGTTTTCATGAGTTTGTTGAACAAGGTGTTCCAGCCATTTTTGGACCAATTCGTCATAGTTTTCATTGACGATATACTCATCTACTCTCGGACCGAAGAAGATCATGTACGGCACTTGAGGACAGTACTTCAGATCCTCAGGGATCATCAGTTATATGCAAAGCTTAGCAAGTGCGAGTTCTGGTTGGACAGCGTGGTATTCCTAGGCCATGTCATATCTAGCCAAGGGATATCTGTGGATCCCAGGAAGATTGAAGCTGTGATGGAGTGGGCAGCACCCACTTCTGTACCCGAGATACGGAGTTTTCTTGGCTTAGCAGGTTATTACCGACGTTTTGTCGAGGGTTTTTCTAAGATCGCTAAGCCATTGACACAGCTGACTCAGAAAGGAGTCCCATTCTTTTGGTCCGAAGCTTGTGAGGAAAGCTTCCAAGAATTGAAGCGTCGTTTGACGAATGCGCCAGTATTGGTAATTCCGTCTGAGGATAAGAGGTTTGCCTTGTACACGGATGCATCATTGCAGGGTTTGGGATGCGTATTGATGCAAGACAGACAAGTGGTAGCCTATGCTTTGAGACAGTTGAAGCCTCATGAGACCAGATACCTAGTCCATGATCTGGAACTGGCGGCTATCATTTTCGCCTTAAAGATTTGGCGTCATTATCTTTATGGTACTACGTTTACCATTTTTACGGACCATAAGAGCCTAAAGTTTCTATTCACTCAGGCTGAACTGAACATGCGTCAAAGAAGATGGATGGATTTGCTCAAGGATTATGACTGTGAAATTGAGTACCATCCTGGTAAAGCAAATTTAATAGCAGATGCCTTAAGTCGGAAGGTGAAGAGCACTGCTGAGGATTTTATGTGTTTATCAGCTTTGATGACTTCCTATTGCCATCTGGGCTATGACTTCGATGTGGAC
Organism: Haberlea rhodopensis; assembly: GCA_907163345.1. Lineage (NCBI taxonomy): Eukaryota > Viridiplantae > Streptophyta > Magnoliopsida > Lamiales > Gesneriaceae > Haberlea > Haberlea rhodopensis. The sequence continues at coordinate 760,423 of CAJQUN010000092.1, forward strand.
ACGTCGCCGGTGCGAGTGTCGACCTTATCTGAGCCAGACGTATTTGAGGCTATCAGGAAAGGCCAGAGGTCGGATGATGAAGTGCAGAGATGGTCATCGATAGCACTTCGAGGCCAGCCAACAAAGTTTAGAGTGGCTGAAGATGATTCATTAAGACTGGGCGACCGATGGGTAGTCCCAGATACACCAGAGTTACGTAAAGGAATCTTAGAACGGGCTCACAGTAGTCGGTTCAGTATTCACCCAGGAGGAAGAAAGATGTATAAGGACCTGAGTGGTCAATTCTGGTGGAGACGCATGAAGCGTGATGTGATCAGTTTTGTTAAGAGATGTTTAATCTGCCAACAAGTAAAGGCAGAAAGACAGAGGCCTGGTGGCGAGCTGAAGAGCTTGGAGGTACCTAAGTGGAAGTGGGAGCATATATCTATGGATTTCGTGACCCACTTGCCAAGGTCGGCCTCTGGATTTGATGCGATCTGGGTGATCGTGGATAGGCTGACGAAGGTGGCTCATTTCATCCCTTACAGTATGACTTTCACGTATCTAAAGATGGCCCAATTGTATGTACGGGATGTAGTGAGGTTACATGGAGTTCCAGTCTCGATCGTGTCTGACAGAGACCCAAGGTTTACTTCTCACTTTTGGGAGGGTCTCCAGACAGCTTTGGGCACCGAGGTGAGACTAAGTACAGCTTATCACCCTCAGACTGATGGCCAAACGGAGCGCACTATACAGATGCTCGAGGATATGCTAAGGGCATGTGTTTTGGAGTTTGATACTCCGTGGCAAGAATCTATACCACTGGTAGAGTTCTCATACAATAACAGCTATCAGGCGAGCATTCAAATGGCCCCTTTTGAAGCTCTTTACGGACGACGATGTAGGTCACCGCTGTATTGGGAGGACTTGACGAGTAAAACGGTCGGAGGACCGGATATGATTAAGGACATGGAGGAAAAGATTAAGGTGATACGCTTAAAGATGAAAGCGGCCCAAGATAGGCAAGCAGCCTATGCAAATAAGCGGCGACGGCCGCTAGAATTTCAAGTGGGAGACAAGGTCTTCTTGAAAATCTCACCCTTCAGGGGCGTTGTTCGTTTTGGTATGCGGGGGAAGTTATCCCCGAGGTATGTTGGGCCGTATGAGGTGTTACAGCGTATCGGCACTTTGGCTTATCGATTGGCTCTACCGCCGTCTTTATCTGGGATTCATGATGTTTTCCATGTTTCTATGCTACGGAAGTATGAGCCAGACCCGTCTCATGTTTTACAGCCTACTGAAGTGCAGTTAGACTCAGATGTATCCTACGTTGAACGACCGGTCAGGATTCTGGATCGTGAGGATCGCAGACTACGAAGCAAAGTTATACCGATGGTCAAAGTTCAGTGGGATCGTCGGGGTGTCGAGGAGGCTACGTGGGAGACGGAGCGGCATATGATGCAGCATTACCCCGAACTATTTTCTGGTATGATTTATGTTTAGTTTCTTTTGGGTAAGTGCATGCGATTTCGAGGACGAAATCTTGTAAGTAGGGGAGTAATGTGATGCCCCGAAATTAATTAATTGCAAGTAAGGCATTAATTATGTTTATATGATGTAGCATGTGTTGATGGATTTATGTGTTGAGTATTAAGGTGTTAACATGATTTAATTGTGTTAATTATTAAATATGAGGAGGATGTGATTTTAGATGAAGTTTGGAGCATTTATGTAAAATGCTTTTAAAATACTATGTTGGAGCATTTTATACATCATGTTAAGTTTGGGGTACAATTTTTAATTAAGTTAAAATAAACCCCCCTTCTTAAATCCATCACTTTAACCCCTTTACCCTTCACTTTATTTAAAATCCCCAAATCACTTCCCAAACCCCAAACCCTACCCATTTTCGAATTCCACCAAAAGAGGAGAAGAAAAGTTCCACAAAAACTTTGTTTGTGTGATCTTTGCTAGGATTTGGAGCCTACAAGAGGTATGGAACCATTCCTTTAAGTTTTATGATGTTTGGTGTTGAAATGGGTTAAGTTTTTGATGTTTATGTGGGTTTGTTTGGGTATGTGTTGTTTATGGTTGGGGTATGATTTTTGAAGTGTTTTATGTGGGTTTTAGTGGGTTATGATGTTATTGTTGTTGTTGGGAAGTTTGGTGTTGAAAGGGTTGAAGATGAGCTTGCAAAATGCACATGGAAATGGTGAAATCGCGGCCACTGTAAGTGGCGATCGATCGCTACAAAAGCAGCGATCGATTGCCGAGAAGCAGTGCGCGAAGAAGAGCTTAGGCGATCGATCGCCTCAAATGGCGCGATCGATCGCCAACGTCCAGTAGCCAAATAAGCATCAGGCGATCGATCGCCTCATTTTGAGCGATCGATCGCCGCTAAGTGAAAAATCAGGCGATCGATCGCCTCGTTTTGAGCGATCGATCGCCACTGTTCAAAAGATGAAAAATGTTGATTTTTGTTGAATTTTTGGTATTGGGCTATTGTTTAGCTTCTAATATCAATTTGTATGGTTATGTAGAACCGTCCCAGGTACCCACGACTTCAAGGAGATAAAGTCTACGATTTCTCCTTCTTTTGGAATTAAGGTACGTAAGAGACGTACGAGCATCGGACGGTAAACCATACCCTTACATATTATGATGATGTTTAAGATGATGTTATGATGAGGATATTTATGATGACGATGTCTATGATGATATTTATGATGATGATGCTTATGATGATGTTACGATGATGACGTTTATGATGATGTTACGATGATGATGCTTACGATGATGTTACGAAGATGATGTTTATGATGATGTTTATGATAATGATGTTTATGAGGACGTCTATAATGACGAAGTTTATGATAAGGACATACGACGTGTATGATTGGGTAAGACGCCCATGTGGTAAGATGCCCCCAAAGTATACGAGTGGGTAAGATGCCCACGTGGTAAGATGCCACACAATGTTTATGATATGGTAAGACGCCATATGATTGGGTAAGACGCCCACGTGGTAAGATGCCACACGATGATGATGATATGGTAAGATGCCATACAATGGGGTAAGACGCCCTAATATGTGAATAAGAGTCAGGGATAACAAGGAAGTCGAAGGACGACCAATAACCTTTACTTAACTAAGATGTTATGCATTATTGTATGCTTTTATATAATGTTAAGTAAATGTGTGTATGCTCACGATGTGTTATCCCTGTAGGTACACTTTTGGACCAAGGGCCTAGGGTCGGGTTGAGGAAGTGAGCTAAAGGGAGCATGATGAATGTAGAATGCAGAATTTTGATAGTCTCTACTCTAGGAGTAGTGTAAATCTATAGCTTTAACATTCTTTATTGGGAATGTAATTAAATAGCTTTTGGAAACTTTATTTTGGACTGTAATCTACTTAGCTCAAGCTACAACCGGAACCCTTAAGAGGTTATGAATGCATGTTTTATCCAATTTATGTGTACTAAATGATCTTAAGGTAGGAAGACCCTACAAAGATCTGTTCCAATCTCTCTAGCCACTCTTCGGCCTCTTCCCCTGTTTCTGTCCCTTCAAACATAGGTGGGTGGAAGGTCAGGAACTGTGTCAGGCTAAGCTCCCCTGGTAGTAGTAATTGAGCAACCGGTTCCATGCCCACGGCAGGTGGGGGTAAGGGATTTGCCTGACCAATGCTAGCGTTCACGCTCCCAACATCCCCAACCTCTTCATTAAGGTTCCCCGCATTCATAGCAGCCATGCTGTAATACAAGGGTTAACAACAATTCCAAACAATATACATGTTATGCCGTTAGATAACATGAACGATAATAAGCATGTTAGTATAACAGTTTATACACCAATATGCGCCACATGCATAAACATGCTCAAATGTAAACACTTAGCTAACCATGCTAAGGCTACCCTTCACTCATTCCCGGGTTCTCTAACCACTGCTCTGATACCACTAGTGTAAGGACCCTAGTTCCTTAAGTGCGGATTAAAGGCGTAAATAAAAATTTCCATGCATAAACAGAGTATAAAGGTTGTGTTGATGCCCCGAGCTATTAAATTACAGTGCCAAAATAATGTTCCAAAAGGGATTAGTTACATTCACAACCAATGAATGCTAATCCTATAGCTTTACACTACTCCTAGAGTAGAGACTATACAAAATAATTAAGCCTGCTATGCCAAAAGCACTCATCACTGGCTCACCGCATCAACCCGCCTTAGCCCGTCCACCCAAAAGTACATACAGGAACAACCCCAAACCATGAACATGTATATAAATCATATTCACAATAATATGATCATAATTCAATGCATAAACCGTAAATGCAATTCACTTCCTGTATTTAACACATTTAAAAGCTCCCTTGTTTGTCCCTGTACCACAGTAATAATCAAAGGATTATAATGCCAATATGCATGTCATGACATGTATCCATTCCGTGTATATCAATGGCCAATTTCCAGTCTTATTATATCAGTGGCATAATACCCGTCGCGTTTATATGACAGCGGCATTAATACCCCTCACTTCGACATATTAGCGGCATAATATCCCTCGCATCAATATGACAGCGGCATTATCCTTCGCTTCGACATATTTGCGGCAAATATTCTTCATCGCTAAATATGACAGCGGCAAGTATTCTATCATCGCTTCGACATGACGACAACAAGTATTCTATCATCACTGCAATATAATCTCGACTCACAATATATATGCAATCGTAATGCATATCCAACCATATATGCAACCATAATGCATAACCAACCATATATGCAACCATAATGCATATCCAATCATGTATGCAACCATAATGCATAATTAAGACCATGTATGCAACCATAATGCATAACCAATCAAAGCGTAATAAATACGTTTTACCGTCCGATGCTCGTACGTCTCACTACGTACCTTAGTTCCAAAAGTGGAGATATCGTGGAACTTTATCTCCTTTGATGTGTGGCTACCTGGGATGGTTCTACACAATCGCATGATGATATGATCGATTCATTATTGCCATTCATAAATCCATAAATCCATTAGATGATTGTTTAAGACATACAATGTTTATGGATTTATGAATGGCAATTCATTATTATATATTATTCTTTTAACTGTGCATTGTGAATTAATATATATGTTAATGTCCTTAGAATAATATTGTATTATTCTTAAAGATGTCCCTAGTCAAGTATTATCATGAATAGGGATAATGATAATACGTATAGACTAGTATATGTTGATCGATGAATTGTTCATTGATATGAGATATCAAATCAACATATGGGTACATGTTAGAGAACGATGTACTGGACAGACCCACCATGAGAATGCAACATGGATAGTTATATGATCGTCATATGCAATTCTCATAGTGATAATAATGTATACAATCCTTACGACTTGTGATCATCAGAGATCCCAACATAAGGAGTTATGTATCTTGATATCGTCAAACGTTACCCGTAACAGGGTAATCTATAAAGGCGACTATTGGATACACTACGAATTATGTAGAGGGATGTTGACTGATCGAGATAGGATTTGTCCCTCCTATATAACAGGAGATGTGTTTGGCCCTTGATCAAGTGAGAACTAAAATGCATGGCCATGCTCGAATGAGTCGATATGAGATATCGAGCTTATTCGTTTATTCTAGTTCTACTTGGGGATCAAGAAATAAAGATTGAATATACGAGTATGACTATTCCATGACTCGTGTTCAATCTAAACACAAAGGACAAAGGGATTAAGTTACATGATTAATATTATCACGAGTTCTAAAGGTTATGTCGAGTCATTGACATTCTCGTAATTTGGGTAGCATCGATGTGTTGCTAGATACCGCTCAATGCTTGCGACATAAAATGAGATTTTATGTCACTGCCAACATTACGAGATCCTATCGGGTCGCACAAAAGATTAAATCAATAAGGGAAATTAAATTCATTGGATGAATTAATTAATTAAGAAGAGTCTTAATTAAGTGATTAAAAGGTTTTAATTAAATCATGGGTTTGGGCCCATAAGACTTTAAGAAAGTCTTGAACTTTAATTAAAAGCCTTATAATATAAATAAGAGGTTTTGATTAATTGTTAATTAGACTTTCATATCATTGTTTGATATCAAAACCTAGCCACCTAAACCCTTAACCTCTCGGCCACTTTGAGAAAGTGACCTAACCGCCGCCGCCTCCTCTCCATCTCTCGGCCGTCGCTGCCGCTAGTGAAGGAAGGAGATTGGTTGTTGTTAATTGGTTTTGATCCGTGGTTTTGGTTTTGATTCGAGAATTAGTCTAGCAACTTATTCTTGAATATCCCTTTTCGATTTGATCGTGTGGATACCGTAGAGACGAAGGTGAAAACTTTCGTTTGTGACTCGGAGTTCGTTGGACGTGCTGCTCCGTGGAATCTGCTTCAAACACGCTACAAGGGTAAGACTCTTATGTATTCTCTAATCCGATATGAATCCCTATGTATAGATCCGGTGTTAGTAATCCCAAATTTTATTCCGCTGCGTTGTATGCTCATGGGGTTACTTACAGTGGTATCAGAGCCGTGTACAAGGCTCATATCGGATTTATGTGATTAAATTGTGTTAATCATATTAGAGCTTATATTGCATGCTATTTAAAACTGTATTTTCATATATGATATGGATTAAATCAAGTTTGCGAAAATCATCGTATGATATTATATATGATATAATTGACGGATCGAAATATATGATAATTCGTGATCAAAACCGGTACAATGGCTCATGGCCGAGACCACCTAAGGGCTAGGGTTTCGAACCCTAGTCACCATGGCTCGGCCGCCGCTTGCAAAAGGCTAGGGTTTCGAACCCTAGTCATCATGGCTCACGGCCGCCGCATGTTGCTAGGGTTTCGAACCCATTGGCTCGTGCATGGCCAAGCAGCCGCCGCTTAAGGGCTAGGGTTCGGACCCTGGCTCGAGCATGAGCCGAGCCGCCGCAAAATTAGGGTTTTTGAACCCATTGGCTCGTGACGGCTAACTCATGACGGCTAGGGTTTCGAACCCTAGCAGCCGTGCATGGGCTCGCCGCCACCGCTCGAGCATGGCTCGGCCATGGGCTAGGGTTTCGAACCCTAGGCCCACTATTGGTCCAGCCGTGTGCTTCATGGTTCGAACCATGGTGGTTCGAGTCTTAGTCGCTTTAGTTCGTGGCATGTGATGTCCCGAGCGTACGATAATTTTTCAAAAATTATTTTACAGTTTTATTTAGAATTAAATTTAAAATGTTTAGAATTTAATTAATTAAATGTTAATGCATGCTTTATGTGTTGTTTGAGCATGGTGCGTGGTTATAGCCCTTTGACCTATTAGATATGATTTGTGGATGTTTGTAATTTATAATACGACCTGCGTGTCGTGCCTTTCTCTATTTCATTCTATATGTAATCCCTCCCCTATGTTCCCCTCGAATGTGAATCGAGGAATTCTATATCTTGTAAATAGTGTAGTTTATTTTATTGATGGTGATCAATGAAGATGGAGCATCGTGCCGGGATGAGGAGACCATTCACAAATTGGAGCCAAGGAAGGTGCTTGTGAAGTTACCTTAGGTTGACTCATAGGATTTTCTCATTGGCTTGAGAAAATCATTAGTAGGGGCTATAACCATGTCACGTTTAATTATGTATGTTGATGCATGATTTATCTTATGTTTTAGTTTGATAATAGTATTACACATATATGTAGATATGTATACAACTATATGTAGTGGACATATTTTAAATTATCAAATTAATCATGAGATCAATAAATCCCTCTAAAATATTAAGTTTTAGATGCCTTCCAAAATAAAAGTACTCGTCAATAACTTCGATTGTACATGTGTGGGTTTGCCAAAGCAAAGCACCGTGGCAATCTTAGTAAGGCGCGAAAGGATAAAAGTGATATCCGTTATACTTTAATTGGGTACGACTTAACTAGGTTATCTCAATAGGATTGGGAACCTAGAGGCATGGGTTGGATTTTAATTCATTCGATGAATTGAACAAAGCGTTGTTCGTCCAACTATCCAAGAATTATATGTGATATAATTGACAAAGTGTTGTCTACCTAAATAACCGAGTCTTGGGCGATTAGCCAAAGCTAACTCAAGATTAAGTGAAATATGGATCTTGGCCCACTAAAGGTTTCGAGGGTTGATATTGTTGGGATATGCCCTAAGACAAGTCATTAGATGATTGTTTAAGACATACAATGTTTATGGATTTATGAATGGCAATTCATTATTATATATTATTCTTTTAACTGTGCATTGTGAATTAATATATATGTTAATGTCCTTAGAATAATATTGTATTATTCTTAAAGATGTCCCTAGTCAAGTATTATCATGAATAGGGATAATGATAATACGTAGAGACTAGTATATGTTGATCGATGAATTGTTCATTGATATGAGATATCAAATCAACATATGGGTACATGTTAGAGAACGATGTACTGGACAGACCCACCATGAGAATGCAACATGGATAGTTATATGATCGTCATATGCAATTCTCATAGTGATAATAATGTATACAATCCTTACGACTTGTGATCATCAGAGATCCCAACATAAGGAGTTATGTATCTTGATATCGTCAAACGTTACCCGTAACAGGGTAATCTATAAAGGCGACTATTGGATACACTACGAATTATGTAGAGGGATGTTGACTGATCGAGATAGGATTTGTCCCTCCTATATAACAGGAGATGTGTTTGGCCCTTGATCAAGTGAGAACTAAAATGCATGGCCATGCTCGAATGAGTCGATATGAGATATCGAGCTTATTCGTTTATTCTAGTTCTACTTGGGGATCAAGAAATAGAGATTGAATATACGAGTATGACTATTCCATGACTCGTGTTCAATCTAAACACAAAGGACAAAGGGATTAAGTTACATGATTAATATTATCACAAGTTCTAAAGGTTATGTCGAGTCATTGACATTCTCGTAATTTGGGTAGCATCGATGTGTTGCTAGATACCGCTCGATGCTTGCGACATAAAATGAGATTTTATGTCACTGCCAACATTACGAGATCCTATCGGGTCGCACAAAAGATTAAATCGAGAAGGGAAATTAAATTCATGGGATGAATTAAATAATTAAGAGGAGTCTTAATTAATAATCATAAGGATTAATTAAATCATGGGCTTAAGCCCATGAAGCTTTAAGAAAGCCTTTAATTAATCATATATAATTTGTTAACAAGGTTTAATTAGATTAAGACTTGCAAGACAAGATCAAAAGAACAAAACCTAGCCACCCAAAGTAAGCTCTCGGCCGCACCATTGAATCACTCTCGGCCATCAAAAGTCGAAGGTGTTCTTGGTGGTTTTTCGTGCCATCTTCGATTGTGAATCGAGTTAGCTTCGTGTATCGGATTAATAACTTGTCTAGCAACGTGTTATTAATCCATCCCTTCACCCGATTTGATCGTGTGGATACCGTTGAGGCAAAACCAATCGAGTTTTGCTTAGTGACTCGGAGAAGGCGTAGGACGTGGTGCAGCTCCGTGGATTCTGCTTCAAACGCGCTACAAGGGTAAGACACTTGTAATTCTCTAATCCGATATGAATCCCTATGTATAGATCGCTAGTTTGTAATCCCAAAATTTTATTCCGCTGCGTTGTATGCTCATGGGGTTACTTACAGTGGTATCAGAGCCGTGTACAAGGCTCATATCGGATTTATGTGGTTAAATAGTTTAATCATGTTAGAATTAATATTGCATGCTATTTAAAACTGTTTAAATTCATATTTGATATGAAATTAATTTTAGTTTATGAAAATCATCGTATAATTGTATTTGATATAATTGGCGAATAATTGTATACGATACATGAAAGCGTAAAATCGAGGTTTTAGCTCACCATGGCTCACGGCCGAAGCCACCAAAGGACTAGGGTTTCGAACCCTAGTCCCATGGCTCACGGCCGACATCACCAAAGGGCTAGGGTTTCGAACCCTAGTCCCATGGCTCACGGCCGCCGCACAAGCTAAGGGTTTCGAACCCATTGGCTCGTGCATGGCCGAGCAGCCGCCGCTTAAGGGCTAGGGTTCGGACCCTGGCTCGAGCGTGGGCCGAGCCGCCGAAAAAAAAATTAGGGTTTTTGAACCCATTGGCTCGTGACGGCTAGCTCATGACGGCTAGGGTTTCGAACCCTAGCAGCCGTGCATGGGCTCGGCCGCCGCCGCTAAATGGTTCGGCCATGGGCTAGGGTTTCGAACCCTAGGCCCATAATTGATCCATGTTGGCTCGAACCATGGTGGTTCGTAGCTAAGTCGAATTAAGTTCGTGGCATGTGATGTCCCGAGCGTACGATAATTTTTCAAAAATTATTTTACAGTTTTAATTAGAATTAAATTTAAATTGTTTAGAATTTAATTAATTAAATGTTAATGCATGCTTTATGTGTTGTTTGAGCATGGTGCGTGGTTATAGCCCTTTGACCTATTAGATAGGATTTGTGGATGTTTGTATTTATAATACGACCTGCGTGTCGTGCCTTTCTCTATTTTATTCTAAATGTAATCCCTCCCCTATGTTCCCCTCGAATGTGAATCGAGGAATTCTATATCTTGTAAATAGTATAGTTTATTTTATTGATGGTGATCAATGAAGATGGAGCATCGTGCCGGGATGAGGAGGCCATTCACAAATTGGAGCCAAAGGAAGGAGCTTATGAAGTTACCTTAGGTTGACTCATAGGAGTTTCTCATTGGCTTGAGAAACTCATTAGTAGGGGCTATAACCATGTCACGTTTTAATTATGTATGTTGATGCATGATTTATCTTATGTTTTAGTTTGATAATAGTATTACACATATATGTAGATATGTATACAACTATATGTAGTGGACATATTTTAAATTATCAAATTAATCATGAGATCAATAAATCCCTCTAAAATATTAAGTTTTAGATGCCTTCCAAATAAAAGTACTCGTCAATAACTTCGATTGTACATGTGTGGGTTTGCCAAAGCAAAGCACCGTGGCAATCTTAGTAAGGCGCGAAAGGATAAAAGTGATATCCGTCATACTTTAATTGGGTACGACTTAACTAGGTTATCTCAATAGGATTGGGAACCTAGAGGCATGGGTTGGATTATAATTCATTTGAAGAATTGAACAAAGTGTTGTTCGTCCAACTATCCAAGAATTATATGTGATGTAATTGACAAAGTGTTGTCTACCTAAATAACCGAGTCTTGGGCGATTAGCCAAAGCTAACTCAAGATTAGGCGAAATATGGATCTTGGCCCACTAAAAGTTTCGAGGGTTGATATTTTTCAAACAAAATAGTGGGAGTATCATTTAATATAAGACCATGTTAAATGATTTAAATCATAAACTTATTTTGCATATTTATATTGTAGATATCCATGGCAACTAACAACGTTACTAGCACTTTATCACTGCGATCGGTCCTTGAGAAGGACAAATTAAATGGGACGAATTTCCTAGACTGGCATAGGAACTTGAGGATAGTCCTCAAACAAGAAAAGAAACAATATGTCCTAGAGGAACCCTTACCCGCTGAGGAACCTCCCCTAACGGCTACAAGAACCGAAAAAGATGCTTACAAGAAGCATCAGAGTGACGCACTTGATGTTGGATGCCTCATGCTTGCCACCATGAACTCTGAGCTTCAGAAGCAACATGAGGAAATGGAGGCGTTCGATATGATCGAACACTTAAAGCAGTTGTACCAACAACAAGCTAGACAAGAGAGGTATGACGTCTCTAAAGCGTTATTCCAGTGCAGGATGGTAGAGGGAAGCTTAGTTGGAACTCATGTGCTCAAGATGATTGGGTACATTGAGAATCTGGACAAGCTAGGTTTTCCACTGGACCAAGAGTTGGCCACCGATGTAATCTTGCAATCGTTGCCGGAGAGCTTCAGTCAATTTGTAGTAAATTACAATATGACTGACATGGAAAAGACTTTACCACAATTGCTTGGTATGTTGAGAACATATGAAGCAAATACTAAGAAGACTAAGGCCACAAATGTCCTTATTGTGAATAAGGGCAAAGGAAGGGCCAAAGCTAAAGGCAACAAGAAAACAAAGAAAGTCGTTGCTAAATCTAAGCCAAAGTCTTCTGCACTAAAGCCAAAGGGAGGGATAGCAAAGGAAGGGAACTGTTTCCATTGCGGTGAGACCGGCCATTGGAAAAGAAACTGCAAAGTATATCTGGAGGATCTAAAGAAAGGAAGTGTGACTTCCGCTTCAGGTATTTTTGTTATAGAAGTCAATTTATCTACTTCTTCATCTTGGGTATTAGATACTGGATGTGGATCTCACATTTGTGTAAATGTGCAGGATCTCAAAAGGAGTAGGACATTGGCAAAAGGTGAAGTTGATCTCCGAGTTGGAAATGGAGCAAGAGTTGCTGCATTAGCTATAGGAGATTATCATTTAGCTTTACCTTCTGGTTTATCACTGATTTTAAAAGACTGTTATTTTGTGCCTTCAATTACTAAAAACATTATTTCTATTTCTTGTTTAGACAAGTATGGTTTTTCATTTATAATAAAGGACAATTGTTGTTCTATTTATTTAAATGATATGTTTTATGCTAGTGCACAAATGGTGAATGGTCTTTATGTATTATATCTTGATATGCCTATCTATAACATAAATACTAAAAGGATTAAAAATAATGATTGTAATCCGACTTATCTCTGGCACTGTCGCTTGGGCCACATAAACGAGAACCGCATATCTAAACTTCATAAGGATGGAGTTTAGATTCATTTGATTTTGAATCATATGAAACATGCGAATCTTGTTTAATGGGCAAGATGACTAAAGCCCCTTTCAAGGGACATGTTGAAAGGGCAAATGTTTTATTGGGACTAATACATAGTGATGTATGTGGACCAATAAGTACGCAAGCTAGAGGTGGTTTTCAATACTTCGTTACATTTACTGATGACCTCAGTAGATATGGGTATGTGTACCTAATGAAAAATAAACATGAAACCTTTGAAAAGTTCAAAGATTTCAAGAATGAAGTACAAAACCAACTTGGCAAAAGTATCAAAATCCTTCGATCAGATCGAGGAGGTGAATACTTAAGCCAAGAGTTTCATGACTATCTAAAGGAGTGTGGGATAGTCCCACAGCTCACTCCTCCGTATACTCCACAATGGAATGGTGTATCCGAGAGGAGAAATCGAACCTTGTTAGACATGGTTAGATCAATGATGAGTCATGCAGATCTTCCGATATCGTTTTGGGGACACGCTCTAGAAACAGCGATTTTCTTACTGAACCGTGTTCCATCTAAATCAGTGGAAAAGACACCATATGAGATATGGACTGGGAAGCGTCCTAGTATGTCTTTTATGAAGATTTGGGGTTGTGAGGCTTTCGTTAGACGTCATGCCACTAACAAACTTGGACCCAAATCTGATAAGTGTTTATTTGTGGGGTATCCTAAGGAAACGAAAGGATACTATTTCTATTATCCCACCGAGAACAAAGTAGTTGTTGCTCGGACTGGTGTATTTCTTGAAAGAGAATTTATTTCTAAAAAAAACCAGTGGGAGAAAAATAGAACTTAGTGAAGTTCAACCACAAGAAAACACTGAACCTGAAATTGAGATGGAAACAGAGCAGGCACCACAAACTGTTGTGGAAGAAGCACCTGCTCAAGAGACACAAGCCCAGCGTAGGTCTGTAAGAGCACACCGGGAGCCAGAGAGATATGGATTTCTCGTGACTCAACAAGGTGACTTACTACTTATTGATGAGGATGAGCCGTCATCTTATCAACAAGCTATAATGGGTAATGATTCTGAGAAATGGCAAGAGGCCATGAAATCTGAGATGGAATCCATGTATGCAAACCAAGTATGGACTTTGGTTGATCCACCTGAAGGGGTACGACCCGTAGGGTGCAAATGGATTTTCAAGAAAAAGACCGATATGGATGGTAACGTACAAACCTATAAAGGTCGGCTGGTTGCAAAAGGATTCAAACAAATTCATGGTATTGACTATGATGAAACCTTTTCACCAGTGGCCATGGTTAAATCCATAAGGATCTTACTTGCAATAGCTGCATTTCATGATTATGAAATCTGGCAGATGGATGTCAAAACAGCTTTCCTTAATGGAAATCTGCTCGAGGATGTGTACATGACACAGCCCGAGGGTTTTGTCGATCCAAAGGATGCTAGAAAGATATGCAAGCTACAACGATCCATTTATGGATTGAAGCAAGCTTCTCGGAGTTGGAATCTTCGTTTTGATGATGCAATCAAAGAGTTTGGTTTTATCAAAAACGAAGATGAACCTTGTGTCTACAAGAAGGTCAGTGGGAGCGTAATCATTTTTCTAGTGTTGTATGTAGATGACATACTTCTTATTGGAAATGATATCCCTGCCTTGCAATCTGTAACGATTTGGCTAGGGAATTGCTTTTCGATGAAAGACTTAGGAGAAGCCACCTATGTATTAGGAATCAAGATCTATAGAGATAGATCGAGAAGGCTTCTTGGTCTAAGTCAAAGTACGTACATAGACAAGGTGCTTAAAAGGTTTAGCATGCAAGAATCCAAGAAAGGATTCGTGCCTATGACACATGGTATTTATCTCTCGAAGGAACAGTGTCCTTCAACACCAGATGAGAGACAACGCATGAGCAAGATTCCATACGCGTCAGCTATTGGATCTATCATGTATGCCATGATATGTACTCGTCCCGATGTATCGTATGCTTTGAGCATGACGAGCAGATATCAAGTTGATCCAGGTGAAGGTCACTGGATTGCTGTCAAGAATATCCTGAAGTACTTGAGAAGGACTAAGGATACATTCTTGATTTATGGAGGTGAGGAAGAGCTCAATGTAATGGGTTACACTGATGCTAGCTTCCAAACCGACAAAGATGATTTTCGATCGCAATCTGGATATGTGTATTGCCTAAATGGAGGTGCTGTGAGCTGGAAGAGTTCAAAGCAAGAAACAGTAGCCGATTCTACAACGGAAGCTGAGTATATTGCTGCCTCGGATGCAGCAAAGGAAGCTGTTTGGATGAGGAAGTTCATTTCTGAACTTGGAGTGGTGCCTATCATTAAAGATCCGATAGAACTCTATTGTGACAACAATGGAGCGATCGCATTGGCTAAGGAACCAAGATCTCACCAAAGATCCAAGCACATACTTAGGCGTTTCCATTTCATTCGAGAAATCGTTGAAAGGGGAGATGTTAAAATATGCAAAGTACCAACAGATGATAATGTATCTGACCCATTGACGAAGCCGCTGTCACAGCAGAAGCATGATCGTCATACTAGATCCCTAGGCATTAGGTATATGTCTGAGTGGTCTTAGTGCAAGTGGGAGATTTGTTGGGATATGCCCTAAGACAAGTCATTAGATGATTGTTTAAGACATACAATGTTTATGGATTTATGAATGGCAATTCATTATTATATATTATTCTTTTAACTGTGCATTGTGAATTAATATATATGTTAATGTCCTTAGAATAATATTGTATTATTCTTAAAGATGTCCCTAGTCAAGTATTATCATGAATAGGGATAATGATAATACGTAGAGACTAGTATATGTTGATCGATGAATTGTTCATTGATATGAGATATCAAATCAACATATGGGTACATGTTAGAGAACGATGTACTGGACAGACCCACCATGAGAATGCAACATGGATAGTTATATGATCGTCATATGCAATTCTCATAGTGATAATAATGTATACAATCCTTACGACTTGTGATCATCAGAGATCCCAACATAAGGAGTTATGTATCTTGATATCGTCAAACGTTACCCGTAACAGGGTAATCTATAAAGGCGACTATTGGATACACTACGAATTATGTAGAGGGATGTTGACTGATCGAGATAGGATTTGTCCCTCCTATATAACAGGAGATGTGTTTGGCCCTTGATCAAGTGAGAACTAAAATGCATGGCCATGCTCGAATGAGTCGATATGAGATATCGAGCTTATTCGTTTATTCTAGTTCTACTTGGGGATCAAGAAATAGAGATTGAATATACGAGTATGACTATTCCATGACTCGTGTTCAATCTAAACACAAAGGACAAAGGGATTAAGTTACATGATTAATATTATCACAAGTTCTAAAGGTTATGTCGAGTCATTGACATTCTCGTAATTTGGGTAGCATCGATGTGTTGCTAGATACCGCTCGATGCTTGCGACATAAAATGAGATTTTATGTCACTGCCAACATTACGAGATCCTATCGGGTCGCACAAAAGATTAAATCGAGAAGGGAAATTAAATTCATGGGATGAATTAAATAATTAAGAGGAGTCTTAATTAATAATCATAAGGATTAATTAAATCATGGGCTTAAGCCCATGAAGCTTTAAGAAAGCCTTTAATTAATCATATATAATTTGTTAACAAGGTTTAATTAGATTAAGACTTGCAAGACAAGATCAAAAGAACAAAACCTAGCCACCCAAAGTAAGCTCTCGGCCGCACCATTGAATCACTCTCGGCCATCAAAAGTCGAAGGTGTTCTTGGTGGTTTTTCGTGCCATCTTCGATTGTGAATCGAGTTAGCTTCGTGTATCGGATTAATAACTTGTCTAGCAACGTGTTATTAATCCATCCCTTCACCCGATTTGATCGTGTGGATACCGTTGAGGCAAAACCAATCGAGTTTTGCTTAGTGACTCGGAGAAGGCGTAGGACGTGGTGCAGCTCCGTGGATTCTGCTTCAAACGCGCTACAAGGGTAAGACACTTGTAATTCTCTAATCCGATATGAATCCCTATGTATAGATCGCTGGTTTGTAATCCCAAAATTTTATTCCGCTGCGTTGTATGCTCATGGGGTTACTTACAGATATTTTTCAAACAAAATAGTGGGAGTATCATTTAATATAAGACCATGTTAAATGATTTAAATCATAAACTTATTTTGCATATTTATATTGTAGATATCCATGGCAACTAACAACGTTACTAGCACTTTATCACTGCGATCGGTCCTTGAGAAGGACAAACTAAATGGGACGAATTTCCTAGACTGGCATAGGAACTTGAGGATAGTCCTCAAACAAGAAAAGAAACAATATGTCCTAGAGGA
Organism: Haberlea rhodopensis; assembly: GCA_907163345.1. Lineage (NCBI taxonomy): Eukaryota > Viridiplantae > Streptophyta > Magnoliopsida > Lamiales > Gesneriaceae > Haberlea > Haberlea rhodopensis. Next base: position 777,552 of record CAJQUN010000092.1, read on the forward strand.
ACCCTTACCCGCTGAGGAACCTCCCCTAACGGCTACAAGAACCGAAAAAGATGCTTACAAGAAGCATCAGAGTGACGCACTTGATGTTGGGTGCCTCATGCTTGCCACCATGAACTCTGAGCTTCAGAAGCAACATGAGGAAATGGAGGCGTTCGATATGATCGAACACTTAAAGCAGTTGTACCAACAGCAAGCTAGACAAGAGAGGTATGACGTCTCTAAAGCGTTATTCCAGTGCAGGATGGTAGAAGGAAGCTTGGTTGGAACTCATGTGCTCAAGATGATTGGGTACATTGAGAATCTGGACAAGCTGGGTTTTCCATTGGACCAAGAGTTGGCCACCGATGTGATCTTGCAATCGTTGCCTGAAAGCTTCAGTCAATTTGTAGTAAATTACAATATGACTGACATGGAAAAGACTTTACCACAATTGCTTGGTATGTTGAGAACATATGAAGCAAATACTAAGAAGACTAAGGCCACAAATGTCCTTATTGTGAATAAGGGCAAAGGAAGGGCCAAAGCTAAAGGCAACAAGAAAGCAAAGAAGGTCTTTGCTAAATCTAAGCCAAAGTCTCATGCACTGAAACCAAAGGGAGGGATAGCAAAGGAAGGGAACTGTTTCCATTGCGGTGAGACCGGCCATTGGAAAAGGAACTGCAAAGTATATCTGGAGGATCTAAAGAAAGGAAGTGTGACTTCCGCTTCAGGTATTTTTGTTATAGAAGTCAATTTATCTACTTCTTCATCATGGGTATTAGATACTGGATGTGGATCTCACATTTGTGTAAATGTGCAGGATCTCAAAAGGAGTAGGACATTGGCGAAAGGTGAAGTTGATCTCCGAGTTGGAAATGGAGCAAGAGTTGCTGCATTAGCTATAGGAGATTATCATTTAGCTTTACCTTCTGGTTTATCACTGATTTTAAAAGACTGTTATTTTGTGCCTTCAATTACTAAAAACATTATTTCTATTTCTTGTTTAGACAAGTATGGTTTTTCATTTATAATAAAGGACAATTGTTGTTCTATTTATTTAAATGATATGTTTTATGCTAGTGCACAAATGGTGAATGGTCTTTATGTATTAAATCTTGATATGCCTATCTATAACATAAATACTAAAAGGATTAAAAATAATGATTGTAATCCGACTTATCTCTGGCACTGTCGCTTGGGCCACATAAACGAGAACCGCATATCTAAACTTCATAAGGATGGAGTATTAGATTCATTTGATTTTGAATCATATGAAACATGCGAATCTTGTTTAATGGGCAAGATGACTAAAGCCCCTTTCAAGGGACATGTTGAAAGGGCAAATGTTTTATTGGGACTAATACATAGTGATGTATGTGGACCAATAAGTACGCAAGCTAGAGGTGGTTTTCAATACTTCGTTACATTTACTGATGACCTCAGTAGATATGGGTATGTGTACCTAATGAAACATAAACATGAAACCTTTGAAAAGTTCAAAGATTTCAAAAATGAAGTACAAAACCAACTTGGCAAGAGTATCAAAATCCTTCGATCAGATCGAGGAGGTGAATACTTAAGCCAAGAGTTTCATGACTATCTAAAGGAGTGTGGGATAGTCCCACAGCTCACTCCTCCGTATACTCCACAATGGAATGGTGTATCCGAGAGGAGAAATCGAACCTTGTTAGACATGGTTAGATCAATGATGAGTCATGCAGATCTTCCGATATCGTTTTGGGGACACGCTCTAGAAACAGCAATTTTCTTACTGAACCGTGTTCCATCTAAATCAGTGGAAAAGACACCATATGAGATATGGACTGGGAAGCGTCCTAGTATGTCTTTTATGAAGATTTGGGGTTGTGAGGCTTTCGTTAGACGTCACGCCACCAACAAACATGGACCCAAATCTGATAAGTGTTTATTTGTGGGGTATCCTAAGGAAACGAAAGGGTACTATTTCTATTATCCCACCGAGAACAAAGTAGTTGTTGCTCGGACTGGTGTATTTCTTGAAAGAGAATTATTTCTAGAAAAACCAGTGGGAGAAAAATAGAACTTAGTGAAGTTCAACCACAAGAAAACACTGAACCTGAGATTGAGATGGAAACAGAGCAGGCACCACAAGCTGTTGTGGAAGAAGTACCTGCTCAAGAGACACAAGCCCAGCGTAGGTCTGTAAGAGAACACCGGGAGCCACAGAGATATGGATTTCTTGTGACTCAACAAGGTGACTTACTACTTATTGATGAGGATGAGCCGTCATCTTATCAACAAGCTATAATGGGCAATGATTCTGAGAAATGGCAAGAGGCCATGAAATCTGAGATGGAATCCATGTATGCAAACCAAGTATGGACTTTGGTTGATCCACCTGAAGGGGTACGACCCATAGGGTGCAAATGGATTTTCAAGAAAAAGACCGATATGGATGGTAACGTACAAACCTATAAAGGTCGGCTGGTTGCAAAAGGATTCAAACAAATTCATGGTATTGACTATGATGAAACCTTTTCACCAGTGGCCATGGTTAAATCCATAAGGATCTTACTTGCAATAGCTGCATTTCATGATTATGAAATCTGGCAGATGGATGTCAAAACAGCTTTCCTTAATGGAAATCTGCTCGAGGATGTGTACATGACATAGCCCGAGGGTTTTGTCGATCCAAAGGATGCTGGAAAGATATGCAAGCTACAACGATCCATTTATGGATTGAAGCAAGCTTCTCGGAGTTGGAATCTTCGTTTTGATGATGCAATCAAAGAGTTTGGTTTTATCAAAAACGAAGATGAACCTTGTGTCTACAAGAAGGTCAGTGGGAGCGTAATCATTTTCCTAGTGTTGTATGTAGATGACATACTTCTTATTGGAAATGATATCCCTGCCTTGCAATCTATAAATATTTGGCTAGGGAACTGCTTTTCGATGAAAGACTTAGGAGAAGCCACCTATGTATTAGGAATCAAGATCTATAGAGATAGATCGAGAAGGCTTCTTGGTCTAAGTCAAAGTACATACATAGACAAGGTGCTTAAAAGGTTTAGCATGCAAGAATCCAAGAAAGGATTCGTGCCTATGACACATGGTATTTATCTCTCGAAGGAACAGTGTCCTTCAACACCAGATGAGAGACAACGCATGAGTAAGATTCCATACGCGTCAGCTATTGGATCTATCATGTATGCCATGATATGTACTCGTCCCGATGTATCGTATGCTTTGAGCATGACGAGCAGATATCAAGTTGATCCAGGTGAAGGTCACTGGATTGCTGTCAAGAACATCCTGAAGTACTTGAGAAGGACTAAGGATACATTCTTGATTTATGGAGGTGAGGAAGAGCTCAATGTAATGGGTTACACTGATGCTAGCTTCCAAACCGACAAAGATGATTTTCGATCGCAATCTGGATATGTGTATTGCCTAAATGGAGGTGCTGTGAGCTGGAAGAGTTCAAAGCAAGAAACAGTAGCCGATTCTACAACGGAAGCTGAGTATATTGCTGCCTCTGATGCAGCAAAGGAAGCTGTTTGGATGAGGAAGTTCATTTCTGAACTGGGAGTGGTGCCTAGCATTAAAGATCCGATAGAACTCTATTGTGACAACAATGGAGCGATCGCATTGGCTAAGGAACCAAGATCTCACCAAAGATCCAAGCACATACTTAGGCGTTTCCATTTCATTCGAGAAATCGTTGAAAGGGGAGATGTTAAAATATGCAAAGTACCAACAGATGATAATGTATCTGACCCATTGACGAAGCCGCTGTCACAGCAGAAGCATGATCGTCATACTAGATCTCTAGGCATTAGGTATATGTCTGAGTGGTCTTAGTGCAAGTGGGAGATTTGTTGGGATATTCCCTAAGACAAGTCATTAGATGATTGTTTAAGACATACAATGTTTATGGATTTATGAATGGCAATTCATTATTATATATTATTCTTTTAACTGTGCATTGTGAATTAATATATATGTTAATGTCCTTAGAATAATATTGTATTATTCTTAAAGATGTCCCTAGTCAAGTATTATCATGAATAGGGATAATGATAATACGTAGAGACTAGTATATGTTGATCGATGAATTGTTCATTGATATGAGATATCAAATCAACATATGGGTACATGTTAGAGAACGATGTACTGGACAGACCCACCATGAGAATGCAACATGGATAGTTATATGATCGTCATATGCAATTCTCATAGTGATAATAATGTATACAATCCTTACGACTTGTGATCATCAGAGATCCCAACATAAGGAGTTATGTATCTTGATATCGTCAAACGTTACCCGTAACAGGGTAATCTATAAAGGCGACTATTGGATACACTACGAATTATGTAGAGGGATGTTGACTGATCGAGATATGATTTGTCCCTCCTATATAACAGGAGATGTGTTTGGCCCTTGATCAAGTGAGAACTAAAATGCATGGCCATGCTCGAATGAGTCGATATGAGATATCGAGCTTATTCGTTTATTCTAGTTCTACTTGGGGATCAAGAAATAAAGATTGAATATACGAGTATGACTATTCCATGACTCGTGTTCAATCTAAACACAAAGGACAAAGGGATTAAGTTACATGATTAATATTATCACGAGTTCTAAAGGTTATGTCGAGTCATTGACATTCTCGTAATTTGGGTAGCATCGATGTGTTGCTAGATACCGCTCGATGCTTGCGACATAAAATGAGATTTTATGTCACTGCCAACATTACGAGATCCTATCGGGTCGCACAAAAGATTAAATCAATAAGGGAAATTAAATTCATTGGATGAATTAATTAATTAAGAAGAGTCTTAATTAAGTGATTAAAATGTTTTAATTAAATCATGGGTTTGGGCCCATAAGACTTTAAGAAAGTCTTGAACTTTAATTAAAAGCCTTATAATATAAATAAGAGGTTTTGATTAATTGTTAATTAGACTTTCATATCATTGTTTGATATCAAAACCTAGCCACCTAAACCCTTAACCTCTCGGCCACTTTGAGAAAGTGACCTAACCGCCGCCGCCTCCTCTCCATCTCTCGGCCGTCGCTGCCGCTAGTGAAGGAAGGAGATTGGTTGTTGTTAATTGGTTTTGATCCGTGGTTTTGGTTTTGATTCGAGAATAAGTCTAGCAACTTATACTTGAATATCCCTTTTCGATTTGATCGTGTGGATACCGTAGAGACGAAGGTGAAAACTTTCGTTTGTGACTCGGAGTTCGTTGGACGTGCTGCTCCGTGGAATCTGCTTCAAACACGCTACAAGGGTAAGACTCTTATGTATTCTCTAATCCGATATGAATCCCTATGTATAGATCCGGTGTTAGTAATCCCAAAATTTTATTCCGCTGCGTTGTATGCTCATGGGGTTACTTACACCGGGTACCACCAGATACGGGTCAGGGAGGAGGATGTACAGAAGACAGCATTTCAGACTCGGTGTAAGGACCCCCGTGCCCTTAACATGCTCTTAGTTCATTTAGCAATTCCGTATTTAATTGCATGCAAACCATAAATGAATCAAGAAGAGCCGTAGCCCATTTATACATTCCATATACACGTAAAATGTACTCACATAAGAGCACCCAATGAACACGTGTGTATCTAATGTATAAAAGACTCTACCGGGTACCATTACTGGCACTTCAATCCTGAAAGCACCTCCCAAGCGCAGCTCGATCTCAACTCTGGATCTATGAACTTATTCAACCAGCTCTGGTACCTTGATCCTGGAAACACCTCAAATCAACAGCCCGAGCTCAACTCCAAAGCTGCTGCTACACCTGTAACACCTGCCCCAACAGAGACAGCCCCCACACGGGGTGAGCATACCAATACCACCAATCCAATAATCATAATATTGCAATTCATAATTTACAGAATGTAAATGCCATATTAAATGATACTCCCTGGATCGTAACACCCTCATCCGGGATCTCCTGTATTGTCCCTGTTATCAAAATAACCAAACTCATCAAATTCCCAAAGCCAGCTAATCGTCACATAGATTAACTAATACCGTTCTATTATGCCAATTCCATAATCAACATGGTAAAATCATTATATAAAAGACCGTAGATCTCACATATATCTAACCAATGATTCCATGTTCCTATTTTATTGCTCGCTCCATAATAGCGGCATACTAAACCCCGCGCACGCTCAACAATAGCGGCGTCATAACCGATGGTCGCTCAACGGCGACAGTATCCCGCATCATTGCTCACTCAATAACGGCACCGTATGATTCCCAATGTATAGCCATTTGACGCAAATACCATTTACCATGCATATCGTTAACCATTCATAGCAATCATGTACCATGCATTTCAATACCTATTTGATGCAATTACCATATACCATGTATTTCAATGTCCATATGATGCAATTATCACACACCATGTGTTCCAATGCCCATTTAATGCAATTGTCACATACCATACATTTCTACAGTTGCAACATTATAATAGGCTACGCTCGTACGTCATACGTACCTTAAGTCTCCGTAGTCCAAGCCGAACCTTGCTTGAGTTCCATGCCTCGAGAAATATGTGCTAAAACACATAAACAACTCACAATCAAGAATAAGCATGCGATCACGTGCCCACACACTGTTTGTAACCTCAAAACCCATCGTCAATCCATGACGATTACCAAAATAGAAGCCCCCCCCGGCTAAGCATGCATAATACCCAAAATATACCATTTAACAAGTTTAAAAGATATCCCAGAATTCAACCGGGAATTCTGTTAATTAATTTTGGCTCCAACCAATCCATTTTAAAAGCATAACATTCCCATTGGAATGTAGACATTGCCCCGGATACTGCCCCTTTAAACCTCGATTCCAAAATCCTGACATTTTCCAAAAATTTCAAAAAAACAAAATCCTACAAGCGGCGATCGATCACCTCAAACATCGCGATCGATCGCCTCCAACCAGTGGCCAAAATCGCCAACTCGCGATCGTTTGAGGCGATCGATCGCCTCCAACCAGTGGCCAAAATCGCCAACTCGCGATCGATCGCTACCCCTCGCGATCGATCGCCAACCTGCTCGCGATCGATCGCCTAAACCATGCGATCGATCGCCTGCACTATTCATCGCCTTCAAAAACACAGCCGCACGTCGCGATCGATCGCCCCACCTCGGCGATCGATCGCCACCTGCGATTTTCCGAAAAATTCGAGCTTCCATGGTGTTTTTCACACCCAAACTCAAATCCAACACCCCATACACCACCAACACCTCATATACGACATTTAAAGCCAATAAAAACTCTAAAAACTCAACTTAGATTTTAACTCAAAAATCCCCCAAATTCATAACCCACCAAAAACTTAACCAAATCCAAAAAAATTACAATCAAATCAAAGCTACAAGAGAGGAGAAAGAGATTACCAGCTTTTCTTCGAAGAATCCGGCTCCTAAATCGAGCCTCCGTCGATTTTCCTTGAAGGAGAAAGGGGAAAAGGGTTTGGGGATGGGTTATTGCAGGAGAGGGGAGAGAGGAGAAGAAATGGATTCCGAATGACGGAATCCCGAGTCCAACTGGTATATATAGCAAAAATGCTCCGAAATACCAATACCTCTACAAATACATCATGATTCATTAAAAATCATCTGTTTTCAAAAACTATCTCTCCAACATCAAATCCCCAGACTGGCCCGAACATAAGGCACCCCGGACTCCAAGTCCCACTAAAAACCCAACTCAAAGGTTTTCCACCAAAATGAAAATACAATCTCAACCTTTGGATCCAACGGTTCCAAATGCCCGATTTTACAACCTCGGGAGACCCAAAACCGCAATTAATTCCTAATTGCCACAATCAAAAATCCATCAAGGATTAATACCACACCGGGATTAACACCAATAATCCTCGGACATCACAATTATCCCCCACTAATAAAATTTCGTCCCCGAAATTGCACCGGTGTACTCCACGTAACACCAGGACTACACAAACAAAACAAAGCCAAGACCCCGATTCTGAACCACCTTAGAATCGAATTAACAACTGCGAGAATACCAGTCTCGCACCAAGCCCTAAAATAGAGCAAACGCCAAAACCAATACAATCCCGAAAGATAACAACATACCTCGACGTGAATCGTCCCAGAAGTCAGTCCACCATGACTGAAAGTCAACCAAACCTTCCTTGGTCTCGACATAGATATCTCCCCATGATATCTCCATCACTTGCCCACGATGCTTAACACGCATCGTTATGATGAGGACTACTAGCATACGACAGTATACTCACAGAAAATCCGGTTCTTGTTTCCCAGTCCATCTCCTCCAAAGGAGTAGTTGCAACACTTGCAACACGGATCGGGCAACCCACGGTCACCGATCCACACAAAGCAGATCTCCGAGGATGTTTACACCGGTGTATTCCAAGAAATCATATCTTGGTCCTGACACACCATCAAGACCCCACCAGGTCTCAAGTTCCACAGGGGACATGCAAGACAAACAATTGCATTCCTACACACGTGTCAACCATGACACTAAACAAACCCGAATCTCGGCCATCCCTCATTTATCCTTGGATCCAACAATCCTAAAATAGGAAGGTTATCGAATTATCCAACAAGAATTACCATGATTCCAAAATACGACGATCCCTCCTCAGGGGAAGTCAAACAACCCTCACGATCATTCATCAGAATGCATCGTGCCATCGAGATTACCGATCTCGAGGTTCCACAATCTCACACCGGAGATTCACCAAACCAAGCATACAAACTCGACGTTCAACAATTAACAAAATAACGTTGGCATTCGTATACACTCACGGCAAACATGCCCAAACACCAATCACAACATGCATACACAATGCAATAGACTCGGGTATCTCCAATCATACCCAAATCCCAAAACCAACTGTCAAACCTCGATTATTCTCACCCTACGGAGAATGATGGTTGACAAACCAAAACCAAAGGGTGTGATTTCAACATCACCACCACACGAACCAAAATAACGAATCTCCCCAAAAGATTCAACCGGTAGGTATCATAATACCGCCTTCCTCTCAAGGAAAAAAAATCATGTATCCATGATCCTCCAATCCTCGAACCACCGTTCGGAAGACCTGGATATATTTATACCAAAACATATCCCGGAACCCAGAAATACACAACTGGTTAGAGTAGTGCATCAATACCACCATTACCCGATCCAAAATCCGTATACGCCATGTATACACATCCCAACAATGCTCTGTACTAATGCCATAGTACTCCACAATTGAGCATCTCCCCGGAGACGTCCTCAAACGTCTCACTGAGGTAAGAAATCCATTACACGGTCCAACACCAGTAGGGCTTACCCCGGTTGATTCACAATCAACCTTTAACCAATACCAGCTGTCTTCATGACAGTGCAACCCAAATCTCTCCAAGAGATAAAATCAATATAGTAGTGTTACCCCACTAGCTATATCTCTCAATTCCAATTGTGACTCCCATTGCATGCCATATGCAAGGATGCTCAACCAGAGCTAACAACGACTTGTTGACACTCACGTTGGTATTCCCAACAAAATCGAGTTGTCCCGGTACAAGTCACTCGGAACATTTGACGTATAAACGTCCCCGTGAGGTACTCCATACCTCAAACACCATGCCACAAGGAGACTACAAAAGTCTACCATAAGTCCTCATCGTATCAAAATACGATTCACCGAACTCAAATCCTACGAGCAGCATGAAGGCTAACACAAGCACATCAAAGCACTGCAACAATACCTGGCTAACGGTTCGTTGGCCCCATGGGCTCATACCATCCTATCAACGTGACACTCGTCCCATCCCGGTATACCATACCGTACAACCCATTAGAGTTGTGGGTCATCGCCCAACATATCTCTAAAACACCAGCACAATGGACAACCCGGTGTCCTTGCTCAACTATGATGCAATCACAATCCATTAGGACTTATTCCACACCCTCAGGGTGGGTGTGCCCATGCCTAACATACATCACAACAACAAGCGAGTAGTTTCCTCAATGACTACTCTTACCACCAATCACTTGGTCTTAGCCATCCCAGCGAGCATACCCAAGGGTTCACTGCTCGACAAATGCTTACCTCCATAACATGATGCGGTACACTCACCGGTACAATGCATCCAATGTTCCATCGAGCAAACCTGCTCGGCAAAAAGGTCTCGTCAACTAGTGACCCAGACTTTACCATGTGCTCACCATCGGCACTCAAACTATACAACCAAATTCACAAACATGAATGCATTATTCACCAAGACGACGCCACACGTCCACATAGACATTCCAAATAACATCGTCAAACATATGACGGTACCGGTCGATACACGACACTCATAATCCCGTCGTCAAACACATGACGGTATAAAAACAACACATAATATTCACAATAATGATAACAAAAGTAATATGCATACCTCATCGCTATCAAGATAGCGGAATACCTGTATCCGTCGTCCCCCAGCGGTACACAAGCAGCATCCATCGCTCGTAGACGGCATAATCCAGTGCTACGCACATAGCGGTATAACCCATCGCTATAGAATCAGCGGCATAAAACATCGCTATAGTATGAACCATCGCCATAGGTGTAGCGGAATGTACCATCGCTATATGCTACCTGGCGGCATGAATCATCGCCAATAGATGTAGCGGAAAGACCCGTCGCTATATAATACCTGGCGGCAAGAACCATCGCCAATAGATGTAGCGGAAAGACCCGTCGCTATATAATACCTGGCGGCAAGAACCATCGCCAATAGAATAGCGGAATGAACCATCGCTAAGAATACCCGGCGGCACAAACCATCGCCAATAGAATAGCGGAACAAACCATCGCTAAGAATACCCGGCGGCACAAACCATCGCCAATAGAATAGCGGAATGAACCATCGCTAAGAATACCCGGCGGCACAAACCATCGCCAATAGAATAGCGGAATGATATCCCTCGCTATAATATGACAGTGGTTGTGTTCTTCGCTTCATATGAGCGGCAAATATCTTCATCGCTACCTCGCTTCGACATACCAGCGGCAAATAATATCCCTTGCTACAATATGACAGCGGTCGTGTTCTTCGCTTCATATCAGCGGCAAATATTCTCTCATCGCTACGGTATGACAGCGGCACCGTTACTCCTTGTTTTAATCATGACAACGGAAATACCCCTCGCTTTACATGGCAGCGGAAATACCCCTCGCTAAGATATGACAGCGGTCGTGTTCTTCGCTTCATATCAGCGGCAAGTATTCACATCGCTACGCCATGGATCGGCAAGTATTCACATCGCTATGCCATGCATGCAACCGTAATGCATAACCCGTATTCCAATAATTGTTTCGGCACGACAGTGGCATCATCGCTTCGACGTGGCAGTGGCATTTACCATCGCTTCGACACGACAGCGGCATAATCGCTTCGACGTGCATGCAACCGTAATGCATAACCCGTATTCCAATAAACATCGCCATGAGTGTATTTTAATGCACCTCGCTCCAACATTTAGCCGCAAAGCACTAAAATCATCACTCCGATGTATATGCAACCGAAATGCATATTCCATGTCTCATAAGACCCTGCAACCATGGTTAGCAATAACATATTCCAATTAAGAACACATATCATAAATGCACATAAGCAATATAGTTGTGCCACACTACACTAACTACCATCATGCATAAGTATGCGCTTCTCATTCCCATTATCATTTTCCTAGGCCCTCAACAGCCCCAAAGAGCTAACCACTGCTCTGATACCACTAATGTAAGGACCCCTGTGCCCTTAACCCATTATTAGTGTATAATCATACTATCATGGGGAAACCATATGCAAGTGCAACACCATATGCTATCCAGAAAATTTCTTGCATTCAATCCACATAATATTCAAATTCCCCAACCAAGATTATTCATATAACATGCACCCTCATAATACACTAACACGCTCTTAGTTCATTTAGCAATTCCGTATTTAATTGCATGCAAACCATAAATGAATAAAGAAGAGCCGTAGCCCATTTATACATTCCATATACACGTAAAATGTACTCACATAAGAGCACCCAATGAACACGCGTGTATGTAATGTATAAAAGACTCTACCGGGTACCATTACTGGCACTTCAATCCTGGAAGCACCTCCCAAGCGCAGCTCGATCTCAACTTTGGATCTATGCACTTATTCAACCAGCTCTGTAACCTCGATCCTGGAAATACCTCAAATCAACAGCCCAAACTCAACTCCAAAGCTGCTGCTACACCTGTAACACCTGCCCCAACAGAGACAGCCCCCACACGGGGTGAGCATACCAATACCACCAATCCAATAATCATAATATTGCAATTCATAATTTACAGAATGTAAATGCCATAATTTAAATGATACTCCCTGGATCGTAACACCCTCATCCGGGATCTCCTGTATTGTCCCTGTTCTCAAAATAACCAAACTCATCAAATTCCCAGAGCCAGCTAATCGTCACATAGATTAACTAATACCGTTCTATTATGCCAGTTCCATAATCAACATGGTAAAATCATTATATAAAAGACCGTAGATCTCACATATATCTAACCAATGATTCCATGTTCCTATTTTATTGCTCGCTCCATAATAGCGGCATACTAAACCCCGCGCACGCTCAACAATAGCGGCGTCATAACCGATGGTCGCTCAACGGCGACAGTATCCCGCATCATTGCTCACTCAATAACGGCACCGTATGATTCCCAATGTATAACCATTTGATGCAAATACCATTTACCATGCATATCGTTAACCATTCATAGCAATCATGTACCATGCATTTCAATACCTATTTGATGCAATTACCATATACCATGTATTTCAATGTCCATATGATGCAATTATCACACACCATGTGTTCCAATGCCCATTTAATGCAATTGTCACATACCATACATTTCTACAGTTGCAACATTATAATAGGCTACGCTCGTACGTCATACGTACCTTAAGTCTCCGTAGTCCAAGCCGAACCTTGCTCGAGTTCCATGCCTCGAGAAATATGCGCTAAAACACATAAACAACTCACAATCAAGAATAAGCATGCGATCACGTGCCCACGCACGTTTGTAACCTCAAAACCCATCGTCAATCCATGACGATTACCAAAATAGAAGCCCCCCGGCTAAGCATGCATAATACCCAAAATATACCATTTAACAAGTTTAAAAGATATCCCAGAATTCAACCGGGAATTCCGTTAATTAATTTTGGCTCCAACCAATCCATTTTAAAAGCATAACATTCCCATTGGAATGTAGACATTGCCCAGGATACGGCCCCTTTAAACCTCGATTCCAAAATCCTGATATTTTCCAAAAATTTCAAAAAAACAAAATCCTACAAGCGGCGATCGATCGCCTCAAACATCGCGATCGATCGCCTCCAACCAGTGGCCAAAATCGCCTACTCGCGATCGATCGCTACCCCTCGCGATCGATCGCTACCCCTCGCGATCGATCGCCAACCTGCTCGCGATCGATCGCCTAAACCATGCGATCGATCGCCTGCACTATTCATCGCCTTCAAAAACATAGCTGCACGTCGCGATCAATCGCTCCACCTCGGCAATAGATCGCCACCTGCGATTTTCCGAAAAATTCGAGCTTCCATGGTGTTTTCACACCCAAACTCAAATCCAACACCCCATACAACACCAACACCTCATATACGATATTTAAAGCCAATAAAAACTCTAAAAACTCAACTTGGATTTTAACTCAAAAATCCCCCAAATTCATAACCCACCAAAAACTTAACCAAATCCAACAAAATTACAATAAAATCAAACTACAAGAGAGGAGAAAGAGATTACCAGCTTTTCTTCGAAGAATCCGGCTCCTAAATCGAGCCTCCGTCGATTTTCCTTGAAGGGGAAAAGGGTTTGGGGATGGGTTATCGCAGGAGAGGGGAGAGAGGAGAAGAAATGGATTCCGAATGACGGAATCCCGAGTCCAACTGGTATATATAGCAAAAATTCTCCGAAATACCAATACCTCTACAAATATATCATGATTCATTAAAAATCATCTGTTTTCAAAAACTCTCTCTCCAACATCAAATCCCCAGACTGGCCCCAACATAAGGCACCCCGGACTCCAAGTCCCACTAGAAACCCAACTCAAAGGTTTTCCACCAAAATGAAAATACAATCTCAACCTTTGGATCCAACGGTTCCAAATGCCCAATTTTACAACCTCAGGAGACCCAAAACCGCAATTATTTCCTAATTGCCACAACCAAAAATCCATCAAGGATTAATACCACACCGGGATTAACATCAATAATCCCCGGACATCACACTCGGTATGGGCATTACGAGTTCTTAGTGATGCCGTTCGGTGTGACGAACGCCCCGGCTGTCTTTATAAGCTTGATGAACCGGGTGTTCCAACCCTAACTGGATTAGTTCGTCATTGTGTTTATTGACGACATACTCATTTACTCCCGGAGCGAGGAAGAGCACGTAAAACACTTGAGGATAGTACTCCAGATTCTCAGAGATCACCAGTTATATGCCAAGCTCAGCAAGTGTGAGTTTTGGTTGAGGAGTGTAGTGTTTCTGAGGCATGTCATATCTAGCAGTGGGATATCAGTGGATCCCAGGAAGATTGAGGCTGTGACGGAGTGGGCTGCACCCACTTCTGTGCCCGAGATACGGAGCTTCCTTGGTTTGGCCGGTTATTATCGATGCTTCGTCGAGGGATTTTCAAAGATCGCCAAGCCATTGACACAGTTGACCCAAAAGGTGTTGGGATATGCCCTAAGACAAGTCATTAGATGATTGTTTAAGACTTACAATGTTTATGGTTTTATGAATGGCGATTCATTATTATATATTATTCTTTTAACTGTGCATTGTGAATTAATATATATGTTAATGTCCTTAGAATAATATTGTATTATTCTTAAAGATGTCCCTAGTCAAGTATTATCATGAATAGGGATAATGATAATACGTAGAGACTAGTATATGTTGATCGATGAATTGTTCATTGATATGAGATATCAAATCAACATATGGGTACATGTTAGAGAACGATGTACTGGACAGACCCACCATGAGAATGCAACATGGATAGTTATATGATCGTCATATGCAATTCTCATAGTGATAATAATGTATGAAATCCTTACGACTTGTGATCATCAGAGATCCCAACATAAGGAGTTATGTATCTTGATATCGTCAAACGTTACCCGTAACAGGGTATACTATAAAGGCGACTATTGGATACACTACGAATTATGTAGAGGGATGTTGACTGATCGAGATAGGATTTGTCCCTCCTATATAACAGGAGATGTGTTTGGCCCTTGATCAAGTGAGAACTAAAATGCATGGCCATGCTCGAATGAGTCGATATGAGATATCGAGTTTATTCGTTTATTCTAGTTCTACTTGGGAATCAAGAAATAAAGATTGGATATACGAGTATGACTATTCCATGACTCGTGTTCAATCTAAACACAAAGGACAAAGGGATTAAGCTACATGGTTAATATTATCACAAGTTCTAAAGGTTATGTCGAGTCATTGACATTCTTGTAATTTGGGTAGCAGTGATGTGTTGCTAGATACCGCTCAATGCTTGAGACGTAAAATGAGATTTTATGTCACTGCCAACATTACAAGATCCTATCGGGTCGCACAAAAGATTAAATCGAGAAGGGAAATTAAATTCATGAGATGAATTAAATAATTAAGAGGAGTCTTAATTAATAATCATAATGATTAATTAAATCATGGGCTTAAGCCCATGAGGCTTTATGAAAGCCTTAAATTAATTATATAAAATATGATTGCAAGGGGTTTAATGAGTAAGACAATTTTCATATCATTCAACCTACACACAAAAGTTGGTCTCGGCCGCCTCTTGACAATTTGCTCTCGGCTTTTCTTTGATAGCCGAAGAGGGATTGTGATTCCGGCGAGTATTCGATTGAGAATCGAGTGTGTGTTCCTTGTTCCGGTTTAATAACTTGTCTAGCAACTTGTTATTAAACTATCCCTTCACCCGATTTGATCGTGTGGATACCGTTGAGGCAAAACTCATCGAGTTTTGCTAGTGACTCGGAGAAGGCGTAAGACGTGGTGCTGCTCCGTGGATTCTGCTTCAAACACGCTACAAGGGTGAGACCTTCGTATTCCTTTATCCGATATGATAACCTATGTATAGATCTGCTGGTTTGTAATCCTAAAAATTTTATTCCGCTGCGTTGTATGCTCATAGGAATACTTACAATGGTATCAGAGCCAGGTTCAAGGCTCATATCGGATTTATGTGATTAAATTGTGTTAATCATATTAGAATTAATATTGCATGCTTTTAAAACTGTATAAACATATATGATATGTTAATATCGAGTTTTTGAAATTCATCGTAAAATTGTATTTGATATAATTGGCGAATAATTGTATACGATACACGAAAGCATAAAATCGAGGTGTTGGCTCAAGGTGGTTCGACCACTTCATGACTTGACCCTCGGGCCGCCGCTAGTGAGCTAGGGTTCGGACCCTTGGCTCATGCATGGGGCCGCGCCGCTTCCAAAATGCTAGGGTTTTGAACCCTAGTCACATAAGCCACTCGGCCGCCGCTTGGGCTAGGGTTTTTCGAACCCTTGGCTCGAGATGGTTAAGCCGTCACCGTCATGGACCGTCCATGGTTGGACCATGGCTTGTGGCTCGTGGATTTCGGTGTTTCGAGCAAGTTGGCTCGATGAAAAACCAACATGGTGCAAGGCGGCTAGGGTTTGGAACCCTAGCGGCGCCGCACCCATGCCATCGGCTCGGACCATGTCGTGGGCTAGGGTTTCGAACCCTAGGCCCATAATTGGTCCAGCCGTGGTGTATGGTTGGTTCGAACCATGGTGGTTCGTAGCAAAGTCGCATTAAGTTCGTGGCATGTGATGTCCCGAGCGTACGATAATTTTTCAAAAATTATTTTACAGTTTTAATTAGAATTAAATTTAAAATGTTT
Source organism: Haberlea rhodopensis (assembly GCA_907163345.1). Classification (NCBI taxonomy): domain Eukaryota; kingdom Viridiplantae; phylum Streptophyta; class Magnoliopsida; order Lamiales; family Gesneriaceae; genus Haberlea; species Haberlea rhodopensis. Next base: position 794,565 of record CAJQUN010000092.1, read on the forward strand.
AGAATTTAATTAATTAAATGTTAATGCATGCTTTATGTGTTATTTGAGCATGGTGCGTGGTTATAGCCCTTTGACCTATTAGATAGGATTTGTGGATGTTTGTAATTTATAATACAACCTGCGTGTCGTGCCTTTCTCTATTTCATTCTAAATGTAATCCCTCCCCTATGTTCCCCTCGAATGTGAATCGAGGAATTCTATATCTTGTAAATAGTGTAGTTTATTTTATTGATGGTGATCAATGAAGATGGAGCGTCGTGCCGGGATGAGGAGGCCATTCACAAATTGGAGCCAAAGGAAGGTGCTTGTGAAGTTACCTTAAGTTGACTCATAGGATTTTCTCATTGGCTTGAGAAAATCATTAGTAGGGGCTATAACCATGTCACGTTTTATTGTGTATGTTGATGCATGATTTATCTTATGTTTTAGTTTGATAATAGTATTACACATATATGTAGATATGTATACAACTATATGTAGTGGACATATTTTAAATTATCAAATTAATCATGAGATCAATAAATCCCTCTAAAATATTAAGTTTTAGATGCCTTCCAAAATTAAAAGTACTCGTCAATAACTTCGATTGTACATGTGTGGGTTTGCCAAAGCAAAGCACCGTGGCAATCTTAGTAAGGCGCGAAAGGATAAAAGTGATATCCGTTATACTTTAATTGGGTACGACTTAACTAGGTTATCTCAATAGGATTGGGAACCTAGAGGCATGGGTTGGATTATAATTCATTTGATGAATTGAACAAAGTGTTGTTCGTCCAACTATCCAAGAATTATATGTGATGTAATTGACAAAGTGTTGTCTACCTAAATAACCGAGTCTTGGGCGATTAGCCAAAGCTAACTCAAGATTAGGCGAAATATGGATCTTGGCCCACTAAAGGTTTCGAGGGTTGATATTTTTCAAACAAAATAGTGGGAGTATCATTTAATATAAGACCATGTTAAATGATTTAAATCATAAACTTATTTTGCATATTTATATTGTAGATATCCATGGCAACTAACAACGTTACTAGCACTTTATCACTGCGATCGGTCCTTGAGAAGGACAAACTAAATGGGACGAATTTCCTAGACTGGCATAGGAACTTGAGGATAGTCCTCAAACAAGAAAGCAAAGAAGGTCTTTGCTAAATCTAAGCCAAAGTCTTCTGCACTAAAGCCAAAGGTAGGGATAGCAAAGGAAGGGAACTGTTTCCATTGCGGTGAGACCGGCCATTGGAAAAGAAACTGCAAAGTATATCTGGAGGATCTAAAGAAAGGAAGTGTGACTTCCGCTTCAGGTATTTTTATCTACTTCTTCATCATGGGTATTAGATACTGGATGTGGATCTCACATTTGTGTAAATGTGCAGGATCTCAAAAGGAGTAGGACGTTGGCGAAAGGTGAAGTTGATCTCCGAGTTGGAAATGGAGCAAGAGTTGCTGCATTAGCTATAGGAGATTATCATTTAGCTTTACCTTCTGGTTTATCATTGATTTTAAAAGACTGTTATTTTGTGCCTTCTATTACTAAAAACATAATATCTATTTCTTGTTTAGACAAGTATGGTTTTTCATTTATAATAAAGGACAACTGTTGTTCTATTTATTTGAATGATATGTTTTATGCTAGTGCACAAATGGTGAATGGTCTATATGTATTAAATCTTGATATGCCTATCTATAACATAAATGCTAAAAGGATTAAAAATAATGATTGTAATCCGACTTATCTCTGGCACTGTCGCTTGGGCCACATAAACGAGAACCGCATATCTAAACTTCATAAGGATGGAGTATTAGATTCATTTGATTTTGAATCATATGAAACATGCGAATCTTGTTTAATGGGCAAGATGACTAAAGCCCCTTTCAAGGGACATGTTGAAAGGGCAAATGTTTTATTGGGACTAATACATAGTGATGTATGTGGACCAATAAGTACACAAGCTAGAGGTGGTTTTCAATACTTCGTTACATTTACTGATGACCTCAGTAGATATGGGTATGTGTACCTAATGAAACATAAACATGAAACCTTTGAAAAGTTCAAAGATTTCAAGAATGAAGTACAAAACCAACTTGGCAAGAGTATCAAAATCCTTCGATCAGATCGAGGAGGAGAATACTTAAGCCAAGAGTTTCATGACTATCTAAAGGAGTGTGGGATAGTCCCACAACTCACTCATCCGTATACTCCACAATGGAATGGTGTATCCGAGAGGAGAAATCGAACCTTGTTAGACATGGTTAGATCAATGATGAGTCATGCAGATCTTCCGATATCGTTTTGGGGACACGCTCTAGAAACAGCGATTTTCTTACTGAACCGTGTTCCATCTAAATCAGTGGAAAAGACACCATATGAGATATGGACTGGGAAGCGTCATAGTGTGTCTTTTATGAAGATTTGGGGTTGTGAGGCTTTCGTTAGACGTCACGCCACTAACAAACTTGGACCCAAATCTGATAAGTGTTTATTTGTGGGGTATCCTAAGGAAACGAAAGGGTACTATTTCTATTATCCCACCGAGAACAAAGTAGTTGTTGCTCGGACTGGTGTATTTCTTGAAAGAGAATTTATTTCTAGAAAAACCATTGGGAGAAAAATAGAACTTAGTGAAGTTCAACCACAAGAAAACACTGAACCTGAGATTGAGATGGAAACAGAGCAGGCACCACAAGCTGTTGTGGAAGAAGTACCTGCTCAAGAGACACAAGCCCAGCGTAGGTCTGTAAGAGAACACCGGGAGCCACAGAGATATGGATTTCTTGTGACTCAACAAGGTGACTTACTACTTATTGATGAGGATGAGCCGTCATCTTATCAACAAGCTATAATGGGCAATGATTCTGAGAAATGGCAAGAGGCCATGAAATCTGAGATGGAATCCATGTATGCAAACCAAGTATGGACTTTGGTTGATCCACCTGAAGGGGTACGACCCATAGGGTGCAAATGGATTTTCAAGAAAAAGACCGATATGGATGGTAACGTACAAACCTATAAAGGTCGGCTGGTTGCAAAAGGATTCAAACAAATTCATGGTATTGACTATGATGAAACCTTTTCACCAGTGGCCATGGTTAAATCCATAAGGATCTTACTTGCAATAGCTGCATTTCATGATTATGAAATCTGGCAGATGGATGTCAAAACAGCTTTCCTTCATGGAAATCTGCTTGAGGATGTGTACATGACACAGCCCGAGGGTTTTGTCGATCCAAAGGATGCTGGAAAGATATGCAAGCTACAACGATCCATTTATGGATTGAAGCAAGCTTCTCGGAGTTGGAATCTTCGTTTTGATGATGCAATCAAAGAGTTTGGTTTTATCAAAAATGAAGATGAACCTTGTGTCTACAAGAAGGTCAGTGGGAGCGTAATCATTTTCCTAGTGTTGTATGTAGATGACATACTTCTTATTGGAAATGATATCCCTGCCTTGCAATCTGTAAAGATTTGGCTAGGGAATTGCTTTTCGATGAAAGATTTGGGAGAACCCACCTATGTATTAGGAATCAAGATCTATAGAGATAGATCGAGAAGGCTTCTTGGTCTAAGTCAAAGTACATACATAGACAAGGTGCTTAAAAGGTTAGCATGCAAGAATCCAAGAAAGGATTCGGGCCTATGACACATGGTATTTATCTCTTGAAGGAACAGTGTCCTTCAACACGAGATGAGAGACAACACATGAGTAAGATTCCATACGCGTCAGCTATTGGATCTATCATGTATGCCATGATATGTACTCGTCCCGATGTATCGTATGCTTTGAGCATGACGAGCAGATATCAAGTTGATCCAGGTGAAGGTCACTGGATTGCTGTCAAGAATATCCTAAAGTACTTGAGAAGGACTAAGGATACATTCTTGATTTATGGAGGTGAGGAAGAGCTCAATGTAATGGGTTACACTGATGCAAGCTTCCAAACCGACAAAGATGATTTTCGATCGCAATCTGGATATGTGTATTGCCTGAATGGAGGTGCTGTGAGCTGGAAGAGTTCAAAGCAAGAAACAGTAGCCGATTCTACAATGGAAGCTGAGTATATTGCTGCCTCGGATGCAGCAAAGGAAGCTGTTTGGATGAGGAAGTTCATTTCTGAACTTGGAGTGGTGCCTAGCATTAAAGATCCGATAGAACTCTATTGTGACAACAATGGAGCGATCACATTGGCTAAGGAACCAAGATCTCACCAAAGATCCAAGCACATACTTAGGCGTTTCCATTTCATTCGAGAAATCGTTGAAAGGGGAGATGTTAAAATATGCAAAGTACCAACAGATGATAATGTATCTGACCCATTGACGAAGCCGCTGTCACAGCTGAAGCATGATCGTCATACTAGATCTCTAGGCATTAGGTATATGTCTGAGTGGTCTTAGTGCAAGTGGGAGATTTGTTGGGATATGCCCTAAGACAAGTCATTAGATGATTTTGTAAGACTTACAATGTTTATGGTTTTATGAATGGCAATTCATTATTATATATTATTCTTTTAACTGTGCATTGTGAATTAATATATATGTTAATGTCCTTAGAATAATATTGTATTATTCTTAAAGATGTCCCTAGTCAAGTATTATCATGAATAGGGATAATGATAATACGTAGAGACTAGTATATGTTGATCGATGAATTGTTCATTGATATGAGATATCAAATCAACATATGGGTACATGTTAGAGAACGATGTACTGGACAGACCCACCATGAGAATGCAACATGGATAGTTATATGATCGTCATATGCAATTCTCATAGTGATAATAATGTATGAAATCCTTACGACTTGTGATCATCAGAGATCCCAACATAAGGAGTTATGTATCTTGATATCGTCAAACGTTACCCGTAACAGGGTATACTATAAAGGCGACTATTGGATACACTACGAATTATGTAGAGGGATGTTGACTGATCGAGATAGGATTTGTCCCTCCTATATAACAGGAGATGTGTTTGGCCCTTGATCAAGTGAGAACTAAAATGCATGGCCATGCTCGAATGAGTCGATATGAGATATCGAGCTTATTCGTTTATTCTAGTTCTACTTGGGGATCAAGAAATAAAGATTGGATATACGAGTATGACTATTCCATGACTCGTGTTCAATCTAAACACAAAGGACAAAGGGATTAAGCTACATGGTTAATATTATCACAAGTTCTAAAGGTTATGTCGAGTCATTGACATTCTTGTAATTTGGGTAGCATTGATGTGTTGCTAGATACCGCTCAATGCTTGAGACGTAAAATGAGATTTTATGTCACTGCCAACATTACAAGATCCTATCGGGTCGCACAAAAGATTAAATCGAGAAGGGAAATTAAATTCATGAGATGAATTAAATAATTAAGAGGAGTCTTAATGAATAATCATAATGATTAATTAAATCATGGGCTTAAGCCCATGAGGCTTTATGAAAGCCTTTAATTAATTATATAAAATATGATTGCAAGGGGTTTAATGAGTAAGACAATTTTCATATCATTCAACCTACACACAAAAGTTGGTCTCGGCCGCCTCTTGACAATTTGCTCTCGGCTTTTCTTTGATAGCCGAAGAGGGATTGTGATTCCGGCGAGTATTCGATTGAGAATCGAGTGTGTGTTCCTTGTTCCGGTTTAATAACTTGTCTAGCAACTTGTTATTAAACTATCCCTTCACCCGATTTGATCGTGTGGATACCGTTGAGGCAAAACTCATCGAGTTTTGCTAGTGACTCGGAGAAGGCGTAAGACGTGGTGCTGCTCCGTGGATTCTGCTTCAAACACGCTACAAGGGTGAGACCTTCGTATTCCTTTATCCGATATGATAACCCATGTATAGATCTGCTGGTTTGTAATCCTAAAAATTTTATTCCGCTGCGTTGTATGCTCATAGGATTACTTACAAAAGGGAGTACCATTCTTTTGGTCTGAGGCTTGTGAGGAAAGCTTCCAAGAGTTGAAACACCGGTTGACGACGGTGCCTGTGTTGGTGATTCCTACGGAGAACACTAGGTTTGTCCTTTTTACTGATGCATCGCTTTAGGGCCTTGGGTGTGTATTGATGCAAGATAAGCATTTGGTAGCTTATGCATCGAGGCAGTTGAAGCCCCATGAGAGTAGATATCCAGTCCATGACTTGGAATTGGGGGCTATCATCTTCGCCCTGAAGATTTGGAGGCATTATTTGTATGGTACGTCGTTTACCATTTACACGGACCATAAGAGCCTGAAGTTCTTATTCACTCAGGCAGAGCTGAATATGAGGCAGAGAAGATGGATGTACTTACTCAAGGACTATAATTGTGAGATTGAGTACCATCCTGAAAAAAAACTAACTTGACAGCAGACGCCTTGAGCCGAAAAGTGAGGAGTACTGCTGAGGAGGTCATACATTTGTCAGTCATGATGACTTCCTATTGCCATCTGGGCTATGACTTCGGTATAGATACATCACCAGTGTATGTATCAACCTTATTAGCTGAGCCAGATATCTATGAGAATATCATGAGAGCTCAGAAGTCGGATGATGAGATTCAAAGATGGTTATCATTAGTACATCTTGGTCAGCCATCGAAGTTCAGAGTGGCTGAGGATGGATCCTTGAGATTGGGTAGCCGTTGGGTGGTTCCGAGTGCGCCGGAGTTGCATAGAGGGATCTTGGAGCGAGCTCATAGTAGCAGGCTTAGTATCCACCCAGGCGGGAAGAAGATGTATAAGGATCTACGTGATCAGTTTTGGTGGAAAAGAATGAAGTATGACGTCGTCGCTTTTGTTAAGAGGTGCTTGATCTGCCAACAGGTTAAGGCAGAGAGGCAGAGACCTGGTGACGAGTTGAAAGCTTGGAGATACCAAAGTGGAAGTGGGAACACATTTCCATGGACTTTGTGACTCACTTGCCGAGGAGTGCCTCGGGTTTTGATGCCATTTGGGTGATTGTGGACAGATTGACCAAAGTAGCTCATTTCATTCCCTATGGTATGACCTTCACCTATCTGAGGATGTCTTAGTTGTATATTCGAGATGTGGTGAGATTGCATGGGATCCCCATCTCCATAGTATCGGATCGAGATCCACGATTCACATCTCATTTTTGGGAGGGTCTTCAGTCAGCTTTGGGAACTGAAGTTAGGTTGAGCACTGCTTATCATCCTCAGACGGATGGCCAGACCGAGTGTACAATCCAAACGCTCGAGGACATGTTGAGGGCTTGTGTATTGGAGTTCGATGCTTCTTGGCAGGATTCAGTGGCCTTGGTAGAGTTCTCATATAACAATAGCTACGTGGCAAGCATTCAGATGGCTCCTTTTGAGGCCCTTTATGGCAGACGGTATAGATCACCCTTGTGTTGGGATGACTTGGACCGTAAATCAGTCGGAGGACCGGAACTGGTTCGGGAAATGGAAGAAAAGATAAAGGTGATAAGACAGAAAATGAAAGCAGCCTAGGACAGACAGGAAGCTTATGCGAATAAACGGTGGAGACCGTTGGAGTTTTAGTTGGGAGATAAGGTCTTCTTGAAGATCTCACCTTTCAGAGGTGTGGTGCGATTTGGGATGCGCGGGAAACTGTCTCCGACGTATATTGGGCCGTACGAGATCTTGCAGCGCATTGGCACCTTAGCTTACCGACTGGCCTTGCCACCTTCTTTGTCTGGAATACACGATGTGTTCCATGTGTCTATGTTGCGAAAGTATGAGCCGGATCCGTCGCATGTGTTACAGCCTTCCGAGGTTCAGTTAGAATCCGATGTATCTTATGTGGAACGGCCTGTTAGAATTCTGGATCGAGCAGACCGCAGACTTTGGAACAAAGTGATACATATGATCAAGGTTCAGTGGGATCGCAGGGGTGTCGAGGAGGCTACGTGGGAGACGGAGCGGCATATGGTGCAGCACTACCCGGAACTGTTTTCTGGAATGTGATTTATGTTTAGTTTCAATTTTGGGGCAAGTGCATGCGATTTCGAGGACGAAATCTTATAAGTAGGGGAGTATTGTGATATCCCCGAAATAATTAATTGCAATTTGGGCATTAATTATGTTTATATGATTAATTATGGTGATAATTGATTTATGTGTTGGAATTAATTATCTTGTTGAAATGCTTAGTCACATGGTAGGCGTGACCCGGGGATGCATGTTGTGCATGTTGGGAAATTGGGTGTTAGCATGAATTTAATTGAGGTTTTGGGTGCTTTTTGGTAAAATGCTTTTGAAATACCATGTTGGGGTATTTTATACATCATGCTAGTAATTGGGGTACAAATTTTTAATTAAAAACCCCACACCATTATATCCCACTAACCCAACTACATCCCACACTTTACATTCACTTTACCCATCACTCTCAAATCCCCAAATTTCATTCCCAACCCTAAACCTCTTCCCATTTTCGAAATTTGGCAAAGGAGGAAGGAGAAATCTTCACAAAATCCTTGTTTGTGAGATTATTGGTAGGATTTGGAGTCCTCAAGAGGTATGGAACCCTTCCTAATGTTTTAATGGTGTTTGGTTTTGAAATGGGTTACCATTTTGGGATTTTTGTGGATTTGTTTTTGAGTATGTGTTGTATGTGGTTGGGTTATGATTTTTGAGGTGTTTCATGTGAGTTTTAGTGAGTTATGATGATATTTGAGTTGTTGGAATGTTTGAGTTTGAAGTGTATGTGGTAGAACTTGGAATATGCTCAAAAATGGTGAGAAATCGCGCACACGGCAGGTGGCGATCGATCGTTACAAATGCAGCAATCGATCGCCGAAGGACAGTGGTGAAATATGATGCAGGCGATCGATCGCCATATATGGCGCGATCGATCGCCGCGAGGCAGAAGGTCTGGCTATCGATCGCTACGTCGAAGCGATCGATCGGTAAGGCTCGCGATTGATCGTCTCGATGTAGAGATCGATCGCCAGCTGCTGAAATGTGGGAAATGATGTTTTTTGTTGAATTTTTGGTATTTGGCTATAATTTGGCTTCTAATATTGGGTTGTGTGATTGTGTAGAACCATCCCAGGTGGCGACGCAACCAAGGAAGTAAAGTCATACCAAATCCCACTTTTGGAAAGGTACGTAGAAGACGTACGGGCACCCAACGGTACATGTATCTATTATACTCATTGATTATGCATTGTGGATGCGAGTATATATGGAATTGTGCATTGTGGATGCAAATACATGTTGAATTATGCATGATGATTGTATATGCATATGATGATTATTGGTGCACATCCCACGAGTCATGGTTATAATGGTGATGATTTTAATGCTTTGCCGCTGTCACTTGAAACGATGATAGAATACTTGCCGCTGTCATATGTGGCGAGGAAAGAATATTTGCCGCCAAATGTTGAAGCGAGGGTGTTGCCGCATGTTGCATTTGCGCGAGGTTATTCAATGCCGCTAATATGTCGAAGCGAGGGGTATTAATGTCGTTGTCATAACAAGTGATGTGCATTAAAATACACTATTATAACAGACTAGGGATTGGTAATTGGTGAATATGGAATGGTGTTATGTCATGACATGTGTAGAACTATTAAATAATCTATTGATATACTCATGTGTTATGGTACAGGGACAACCAAAAGGGAGCGTTTAAAATGCATGGGAAAAACAGGAAGTGTTTTATTACTGTTTATGCATTTACGCCTTATATTCATACTGTGTTGAATAAGAATTATTATATTCTCATGTTTTGGGGGTTGTCCTTGTAGGTACATTTTGGCATGATAAAGGGGCTAAGACGGGTTGAGGCGGTGAGCTTGTGAAGAACGCTTTTGAATAGGAAGGACATGATTATTTTTGTATAGTATCTACTCTAGGAGTAGTGTAAAGCTATAGTGAATAACATTCATTTGTTTGAGAATGTAATTAATCCATTTGATAGTCCTTAACTTTGCATGTAATTCTTAAGGCTCAAAGTCTCAACACGAACTTTATACTCTGATAATGCATGTTAGCTCTAATTATGCCTATAATCCGCACTTAAGGAACTAGGGTCCTTACATGAGCACAGGCAGAGATGTGTGGAACATACCTCAGTTAAGAAGAATACTGGAGGGCGTAGTCAGACACTGACATATTTCCTTGTTTCAAATTTGTGAACTCGTCCTCCTTCAACTGTCTAGCAACAGCTGAAAAGTACCTACTCAGAAATCGAGTTCGGAATAAATCCCAGTCCACCAATTGTCCTAGGGTTCTTACTTCTAACACAGAAGATTTCCAGCACAACGAGGCTTTCTTGTCTAGTTGAAACTCTGCCAATCTCAACCATGCAGTCTTGGCACAAGGTGCCGACACAAAGGTTTGTTCGATCCTCTCTATCCATTCCTCTGCATGTTCTCCTGATTCAGTCCCCTCGAATCTCGGTGGATGGAATCCCAGAAAATGAGTCAAACTAAGTTCTCCCGGTAATAGTAACTGTTCCACGGGTCCTTGACCCAAGGGTGGTTGCCTCAGAGGATTCGCTTGACCTCGTCGCATTGATGCTAGAGGCATCGCCCATACCCTCATTGGAAGGTTCTCCAACTAACTCTGCCATACTGTAAAGTAGGGTTATACAATAACATTTCACAAAATGATATTCACATAGTCCAATACCATTATCACATAACAATAAATTCAACAATGCTTCAATTCCAGAAACATTCATGCATATAAAATGTACTCCACAATTCTTTACTCAAATCAATACTCTAAATCACTGGTTCGATACCCATTTAGACACTCCTCACAAGTCACACTAGACCTGATACTATCCTAGCAGCTAACCACTGCTCTGATACAACTAATGTAAGACCCATAAACTCACGCAACAACTAATGCTAAATGACGTAGAAAAATTTGGAATTTCTTTAACATAATTATCTAATAATATGCAAGTTTCCAAAATCAACATACGATTTAATTTAAATACCGAGCGTTTATGACTTTTCTTGAGCATCAGGAAAAGTATTATACAGCTTTGTACAATAAAACAAAATGCTACACAATACAAATGACTAACATAACTAATATGTTTCTAGTCATGACTAGTAGCTCCATAAGTCTTCTGATTCTCTCTAAGCATAACACTCGATCACTCCCAAGTTCTTCAAAAGTCTACCCCAAAATATGAACCTACAGGACAACATCCATACAGGGTGAGCACGTCCATTAAATTCATAATCGTAATGAACAACATTACATAACTTAAACAGTAAGTTATAGAATACTCCATGTATACAACGGATTACACATGATCCTTCGGATTGTCCCTGTTCTCAACATTTAATATTCTCGCAGAATATAAACTCATATTATGCTCGTAACCATACTCGTATCAATACACATATCGATAAACTCATCGCTATAATAATAGCGGTCCTGTAATACTCATCGCTATAATAATAGCGGTCCAATAATACTCATCGCCATAATAATAGCGGTCCAATAATACTCATCGCCATAATAATAGCGGTCCAATAATACTCATCGCTGTAATAATAGCGGTCCAATAATACTCATGGCTATAATAATAGCGGTCCAATAATACCTATAATAATAGCGGTCCAATAATACTCAGCGCTATAATAATAGCGGTCCATTTATACTCTATAACATTTATCTCATAGTCACCATAAACTAGCTTACACATTTAAGCATGTCTCAACATTATCATTATACTCGTACATCACTACGTACCTTTTAGTCCAAGATTATATCAAGCTATCCACCCCTCTGTCCAGAGGTTTGCGCAGGCTCTACATGAATTTAACATACAAGAAGAATTCATTAACAAAGCCTTTAAATCAATTTAGCTTATTTCTTACTAGCATCACTTATGCTCAATCTCATCATCTCAAATTCAATCAATAATCATCATTAGAGTATTATAATCAATAATAAATACCATGATTCAAATTCTGAAATCACCATTTATTTTTCAAAATCATGCACTCGGTGATCGATCGCTAACTAAATTTTTTTCGGGCAGAACACATTACGATCGATCGCGACTACTCAGCGATCGATCGCGGATTTGCAAAAATTGTTGCCAAACTCTACTGCCTGCTCGCGATCGATCGCCTTAGAGCTTGCGATCGGTCGCGAGCTCTGCCACTCGAAAATCTTCCATTCTTTTGCTATACCAAAGCACTCCTATTTTTAACACACCAACACCAAACTCCAACAAAATTCTCAATCTTCATATATCAATAAAACATGATAATAAACACGATATAACTCCCAAAAATTACACCATGGACACATACACCATCATAACCCATCAAGTTGAGTATTTTATTTTTTCAAACTCATCTACAAGAGTTACCTTAAGACATTCTTTACCAAGTTCATCAAAGAACTACTAAAGTGAAATACATAACTCACCAAGTGTTTCTTCAACAAAAATCCAAGTGCACAAGTCAAGAGAGCTAAAGGAGAAGGGGCGATTTTCTTGAGCTGAGGGAGGGAAGGTAAGAATGATTGTGGGTGGTGTTTGAACACCAATCTCAACCAAGCAATATAAGTACCAATTTGCAATTAAACCCTTCCCACAAATTCAATATGAATAAGGTCCTCAACCCCAGAATATATACAAAAGCATACTCAAGGTAATTGCACTTAAACCCCTTGAATCACACTCAATTATAAAATTGAAAAGCCAGTCACAAATCCCGCAAAACACATCTAATTCGATTAACAAAATTAATAAGAAACTCGAGCATCAAAATAAGCACAAAGAAGAGTGTATAATCATATAAATTTCATATTTTTGCACCTCTTGAGCTTCTCTTCTTTTTTTCTAGCATTGGCCACTTTGGTTTCTATTATTCTTTTCTCAAGGCTCTTTTTTCTTTTCTTTTGCTCATTCATCAACAGTTTTCACTAAGCTCATCAATATATATCAATTTACGTGTGTTGTAAGGACCCTAGGTCCTAACCCCGTCATTAGCTCATTAACCATCTATATTAGTGCATACATCATATCATTAGGGAATTCTCATTACATGCTTCAATGGTACTGGCATGACGTCGATAAAATTTTTGACCTAAATCCTCTTTATATCCGATTCCCAACTCAACTCAACTAGCGTATATGTATATACTTAACAATGCACTGACATGTTCTCAATTCATTATGCAATTTCCCTCAATTAAGCTGCATGCAGTATTCAAATGAAATGAGAAGCATTAAGATATTTATACAATCCATATACACATCACGATGCTCACAGACGAGCATTGACAAATCACTGTGTATTTACTTGTATAAGGCACATACTTTATACCAATACTGGCATCTCGCTCTCAGGAGCATCCTTGTTCCATAATCAGTCACGATTATTCGTACTCCGTATACTACTCAAATCATCCCATTTTATCATTTATTAACTTGGGTTGTCAATTAACTCAATCGAGAGTAGTAAATATCTTTCTAAGGTTCAATACTTGTAACCTTATCCCATTTTTAATAAAACTTCCTCAAAAGTCATAATAATCATCAAAAGTCGACTAAACAAGCTCATATCTCAGAATGCCCAAAAATATAAATTTTCACAATTTCAGGACAGAGATCGATCTATATCATATAGTGATCGATCTCTGCAGGCAGAAACATTTTGTTGCCAAATTTTCACTTTTGGCGATCGATCACCATAGCGATCGATCGCTGAGCAATTTATTAACGGGCGGTCGATCGCTACCTAACCAATGATCGATCGCTGATACTGTTCATCGCCACCAATTTTTGATTTTTCTACAGGCGATCGATCGCTGCAACATAGCAATCGATCTCTAGCCCTCGTTTTTGCCAAAGCTTCATATTAACGGCGATTTTCGAACCCAAACTCAAAACCAACACCCTGAAACACCCACAATACTTCAAAAACTCCACTAAAACACATAAAAACAAAACATATATCAATTTATCAATTTCTTCCCAAATCAAACATAACCAAACTCTACAAAACTACTATCAAATCGAAGATAATAGTGAGGGGAAGAAGATTACGCAATTATTCGCTCGAAAATCCCACAACAATCGAGCCTTCTGTTGATTTCTTCAAGAAGGGGGGAAATGAGTGAAATGGGGGAGGAGAGAGGCGAGAGAGAGATGAGAGAGAGTGAGCCAGGAGGAAATGATTGAACACCGAGTCCACTTGGTATATATAGTACCAAGGCTCAAAAACCCGAGTCTCAAATACTCGCACCATAACTCATTAAAAACCATCTGTGTTCAATAATTATCTCCCACTCGCATATTTCATTACAAACCTCAATCCAAAGCTCCTCAGATTCCAAATCCCACTACCAACACAATTCCAAGGTTTAACACCTCAATGAGACTAAAATCTCAACCCTTGGATCCAACAACCCGACATCGGATTAACATCCTCGGGAGTCTCAACACCGTAATTATCTCATCATTACCCCAATTAAGATCCATTAAGGATCATAATCACTCCGGGATTAACACATTAATTTTTGGATATCAAATGTATCGAATGAGATTCATTATATTCCCTTAGGGTGAGGGTAAATTTCATTTAAGGCTCAAAGGTGGGTAGATATAATGAGTTTACCAATAAATGTTGAATGGGGGTTATAATATGCAATGCATACACTATTCTTTTTCAATAAGTCTCAAAGGTGGACACGAGAGAATATTATATATTATGGTAGGCTTGAAAGGCTCAAATGTTCCAAAGATCGTCTAGATCATTTCCAAGTCAACTTCATAACTATAAAATTTCGCCTCAAAGTGTCATCATCAAATAGGTTCTGGGGTAAATCTAAGATGCTCAAGATCAATCATCAAGTTCACAACAATTATCAATATTCAACATGCAATCCACAAGATCATGACTCAAAGTGCTCAAAATATTCTTTATCTTTAACATATTAACTCAAGACAGGGTATTCACGTATAAGTTAACCAGTTTTCAATGCTCAAGTTGACATGCAAAATGAGATTAATATCATCATGAAATCGTAGCCACTACTATGATTCATTCTTTTATCAAATTATGAACTCATTTTCAGAAGAATAAATTTATCATTGGTGCTCAAGAAACGACAATAATTCTACGAAAATTAGCTTCGTAAAATAAGAGACGGTAACAACATGATGCAACAGTGACAACCTACTCCCTCAAACTTAAATTATGCATTGTCCTTAATGTACTAAGTGTAAGTAATCCATCTTGCATAGCAACGCAGCGGAATAAAATTTTTATGGATTACAAGACACCGGATCTATACATAGGTTGTCATATCGGATTAGGGATTACAAAAGTCTTACCCTTGTAGCGTGTTTGACCAGATTCCACGGAGCATCACGTCCAACGATCCCGAGTCACGAGCAATACCTCCAAGGTCTTGCCTCAACGGTATCCACACGATTAAACGAACAAGGGATGTTCAAGAACAAGTTGCTAGACTTATTCTTGAACCAAAACCAAACTCCCGGTTCAAAACCGACTAACAACTACCAAACTATACCAACAAGAGACGGCGGCGGCCGTGGATATTGGAGGAGAGTGAGGCGGCCGAGAGAGCTTGGGAGGAGGCTAGGTTATTTTGATATGAAGTGTTGGATTAAAACAATTAATCACATTGATATCAAATTATATATGATTTAATTAAAGGCTTTCTTAAAGCCTCATGGGCCCAAACCCACGATTTAATTAAATCCTTATAATCATTTAATTAAGACTATTCTTAATTATTTAATTCATCCCATGAATTTAATTCCCTTTATCGATTTAATCTTTTGTGCGACCCTAATAGGATCCTGTAATGTTGGCAGTGACATAAAATCTCATTTTACGTTACAAGCAATGAGCGGTATCTAGCAACACATCAAGGCTACCCAAATTACAAGAATGTCAATGACTCGACATAACCTTTAGAACTTGTGATAATATTAACCATGTAACTTAATCCCTTTGTCCTTTGTGTTTAAATTGAACACGAGTCATGGAATAGTCATACTCGTATATTCAATCTTTATTTCTTGATCCCCAAGTAGAACTAGAATAAACGAATAAGCTCGATATCTCATATCGACTCATTCGAGCATGGCCATGCATTTTAGTTCTCACTTGATCAAGGGCCAAACATTTCTCCTGTTATATAGGAGGGACAAATCCTATCTCGATCAGTCAACATCCCTCTACATAATTCGTAATGTATCCAATAGTCGCCTTTATAGTTTACCCTGTTATGGGTAACGTTTGACAATATCAAGATACATAACTCCTTATGTTGGGATCTCTGATGATCACAAGTCGTAAGGATTACATACGTTATTATCACTATGAGAATTGCATATGACAATCATATAACTATCCATGTTGCATTCTCATTGGGTCTGTCCAGTACATAGTTCTCTAACATGTACCCATGTGTTGATTTGATATCTCATATCAATGAGCAATTCATCAATCAATACATACTAGTCTCAATGTATTATCATTATCCTGATTCATGATAATACTTGACTATGGACAATGTTTAAGAATAATACAATATTATTCTAAGGACATTAACATATATATTAATTCACATTGCACAGTTAAACGAATAATATATAATAATGAATTGCCATATAATAATGAATTGCTATTCATAAAATCATAAACATTGTATGTCAAAACAATCATCCAATGACATGTCTTAGGGCATATCCCAACACTAAGCAAGTAAAATAAGACAAGGAAACACCTATGACGACGACTGTCAATAGTCGTCCTCCTCCTCCTCGTCAGCTAATGGGGAAGATGGTTAGAAAACATTCAGAGCACGCACGGATCCATTTTAACGAAAAATAAAAAACAATATGAAAAGCAATTAAGAAATTCAAAAACAAAGATAAAGTGAAAATAGAAAGTTGTTGATTTATTGTCTCAAGCTGAACTTTTTACCAATCCCGTCCTCAAAAGTCAAGATGGACAGTAGTGGGCGAACTGACTTCATCCACGTGATAGTACCTAAACCTCTTTCCTTTCACCGTGTATACATCATATTTCTCATCTCTCACCTTTATAGTATCGTGTGGTAGAACATTGACCACTTTGAACTGTCCAATCCATTGTGAGTAAAACTTCCTTGGAAACAGTCGAAGTTTGGCTTGATTCATAGATAACATGTCTCCCTCACAGAATTGACCTCCTACTAGATGGGGTTTTGCTATGGTCATCACCTTCTTCTTGTCATTGTTTTTGTCCACTTTGCTTCCAAGCTCAGCCTTCGTCTTCTCCGAGTGTGTCAAAGTTTGAAACATATTAAAAGTAATTTGATCATCTCCTAAGGAGGATAAATTCCCATCTTGGACATCGATTAATGCCCTTCCCGTTGCTAAGAATGGCCTTCCTAGAATCAATGGCATCTTCGTATCTTCCTTCATGTCTAACACAACAAAATCCACCGGAATGATGAATTTGTCAACCTTAATTGTTACGCCATTTGCAGTGACATCGTAGTAGGTTTAAGCTCCCCTAATCCAAGCTTCCTATAAACAGATAAAGAATGAAATTTACACTGCACCCAAATCACATAACGATTTATGAAATGAAGTAGAATTTAATTTGCAAGGTATAGCGAAACTCCCTGGATCTTTTACTTTGGAGGTGAATCATTTTGAATGATAGCAGAACATGTAAGGACCCTGATACCTTAAGTGCGGATTTAAGTTCAATAAGAACTAAGCATGCATAAATCAGAGTATAAAGTTCGTGTTGATGCCCTGAGCTATTAGGATTACAGTGCCAAAGTAAAATTCCAAAGCGATTAATTACATTCCCATCAAATGAATGTTAATCCTATAGTTTTACACTACTCCTAGAGTAGAGACTATAAAAAAGAATTCCGTCATCCTATACCAATAGCGCTCCTCACAAGCTCATCGCATCAACTTTCCTTAGCCCTTCATGCCCAAAATGTACCTACAGGAACAACCCCAAAACCATGAGCATGTAACAAACCATATTCACAATAATATGATTGTAATATAGAAATGCATAAACCGTAAATACGAATCACTTTCTGTATTTAATACATTTAAATGCTCCCTTTGGTTGTCCCTGTACCACAATCATAATCAATAGATTATAATACCAATAACGTCTGTCATGACATGCATCCATTCCATGAATACCAATGGCCATTTCCAGTCTTATTATATCAGTGGCATAATACCCCTCTCGTTAACATGACATCGGCATTAATACCCCTCGCTTCGACATATTAGCGGCATAATATACCTCGCAATAGTAATATGACAGCAGAATTATCCTTTGCTTCGACATATTTGAGGCAAATATTCTTCATCGCTATAATATGACAGCGACAAGTATTCTATCATTGCTTCGACATGAAGGCGGCAAGTATTCTTCATCACTGGAATATAACCTCGACTCACAACACATGCTGGTTGCATCCAATATACATGTGCAACCATAATGCATAACCAACCCATGTATGCAACCATGATGCATAATCAAGACCATGTATCCAACCATAATGCATAATTAAATCCATGTATACAACCATAATGCATAACCAAATTCAATGCGTAAAAATACATTTTACCGTCCGATGCCCGTACGTCTCACTACGTACCTTTGTTCCAAAAGTGGAGATGTCATAGGACTTTATCTCCTTTGTTGTGTTGCCACCTGGGATGGTTCTACACATCACACAAACCAATATTAGAAGCCAATAATAGTCTGATACCAAAAATCGCACAAAAATAACCAAAAAAGTCATTTTGGTGACTCGCGATCGATTGCTATACAACCCCGATCGATCGCGAGATCACACTGCCAAAGCCAACAAAAATATGTCTTCGACGATTGATCAGCAAGTTTGGCACGATCGATCGCGAGACCCACCGACCGATCGCCCAAACTTGGTGATCGATCGCCAAACGTTACTGCCCGCTACTGGCTGCGCGCGATCGATCGCCAAAAATGGGCGATCGATCGCCGTGGCCTGTAACCCGAAAATCCACCATTTTTCTTCATTTTTCTTCCCCAATACATACCAACTCAAACACCATTAAACCAACAACATCAAAATACCATAAACCTTCAATATACACCTTAACAACACCAAAAATCCAACACCCAACCAAAAACATCATACACCCAAAAACAAACCATTTTTAAATCCCAAATTACAAACCCATGCAAAACCAAACTTCATAAAATCAATAAGGAGAGATTCATACCCTTCAAGGCTTCAAATCCTACCAAGAAATCCCACAAATGAAGATTTGCAAAGGTTTTCTCCTCCTCTCCTTGCTCAAAATCGAGATTGGGGTTTTGGGGATAGGGTTGGGAGTGATTTGATAAAGAGTGGGGTTAAGTGAGGGAAAGTGGGGTATAAGGGGTGTGAGTTATAATATAAATGGTATCCCATTAATTAGCATGATGTATAAAATAACCCCAATTAAAAACATGCTTTACCAAATAATTAACACCACTCCAAATAAATCATGCCATAACTCAATTTCCTAACATGCACCCTGAAATGCATTACCAGGTCATGCCCATCGCATGACTAAGCATTTCACCATATCAATTATTTCAACACAAACTTAATTAACACCATAAATATCACATAAACATAATTAATGCCCAAATGCATATAGTTATTTCGGGGATATCACAGAACAGTACTCAGTTAAATTTATAGTCTCATGCACTCCCAATTTCCGCTTGTTTGATAATATCTCATTCAAAAGCTTAGCATAATTCAGCATTTGCTGTATAGCATCAATAAAAGGCATATCAATATGGAGATTCTTAATCAAATCAAGAAACTTAGCTAATTTAGCATCTAACTTTGCTCGCTTATATGCAGCGGGAAATGGGAGTGGGATATGTACCTTAGCAGGTGGTGTGATAGGTGTAGTGGTCTCAGCCAACTCGTTCTCATGCTCTTTACTTGCATCGTTCTCTCTATCTGTATCCGCAGGAACCTCCTTTTCGCTCCTCAGTGTCATGGCATGGACTTGCACCCTTGGATTCTTCTCATTGTTACTGGGCAATATTCATTGAGCTCGCACAACCAATATGGTTGCTAGCTGCAGCACTTGTGCTTCCAAATTCTTTATCGACACCTCTTAATTTTGGAATCTTGTCTCTGTCGATATGATGAATTTGGTCATTAGCTCCTACATGCTTGGATTTGGTGCATATCCCAGTGGTGGTTGTGGGTACATCACATTTTTTTGATTGGCCTATGGCAAGTTCGGATGGTTCCTCGACCCCGGATTGTATATACTGGAGTAGGGATTATTGGGTGGTGGCCTGTTTCCTACATAAGTAACAACTTCTTTTGTTTGCACAAATGGGTTACCTGCTTGACATTCAACGCTCGGGTGATTGCCTCCGCATAAGTCACAAGTAATCAATCGAGCTTGCATCACTGTCATGCTCATGTTGTCTAGCCTTTTGTTTAATGCCTCAATTTGAGCGGCCAAGGCAGTGACGTCACCTACTTGATGAATTCCACCTTGATTGGTTGGCACATTCATTTCAGACTGCCAATGATAGCTATTGGTAGCCATTTCTTCCAACAATTCATAGGCCGCTTCAGGTGTCTTCCTCATGATCGTACCTCATGATGCTGCATCAAGCATAGAACGGTTAGCAGAAAATAAACCATTATAAAAAGTTTGTACCTGCAGCCAGACAGAAAGACCGTGATGTGGGCATCTCCTCAGTAAGTCCTTAAAGCATTCCCAATCCTCGTACAATGTCTCTGGAATCATGTTGCGCAAAAGTGGTGATATCATTGGGCATCTTGGCAGTCTTTATGGTGGGAAGTATTTTCACAGGAAAATTTGCACCATTCCATCCCATGTAGTGATTGAACCTGTAGGCAACGAATGCAACCATGCTTTAGCTTTATCTTTTAAAGAAAAAAGGAAATAAAGGTAACCTGATGGCGTCGTTAGTAACGCCATTATGCTTGAAAGTATAACCATTCTCCAAGGAGTTGGAGATATGAGCATTGGGATCATCAGTAGCCGCTCCCTCAAACTGGATAGCAAGCTTGATCTCAAAGTTGTTAGCCTGGATGCTTGGTCTGATGATGCTAGACAATGATCCTTTGTATGACGGTTGTGCATAGTCCATTAGTCATCGTAAAACAGGTACATCCTCGTTCCTCTGTTCCTCCTCTCCATCTCTTCTTTGGTTGTTCTCAGCCATTTCTCGAGCTTCTCGTAATCTCCTTAGATAGGATGGCTCAATTTCCTCATCAAAAGGCCCAATTGTAGGCTTGCTACTCCTTAACATACACCAAGAAATAACAACCTGCAAAAATCAACTAAACCAAAGCAGTAGTGAAGTGAAGAAAATAAAAAAAAAACAAAAATAAAATAATAATAAAATATCTAAATTACAGTCAACTAATCTCATCCGATATTACTTTATACTATTCCCTGGCAACGACGGCAAAAACTTGTAATGCCTCGATATGATCTTCATCTATGTTGATATAATTATTGAATAATTATGAAATCATTATTTTATGATGTGGACTCGAGTTTGAGTTGAACCGAGTATGAGGAATTATAGGAAGCATGGTTAGATGGTAAATGTGATGACCAGGGATTATAGATGTTAATCCCGGAGTGTTAATAACCCCTAAAGTTTTTTTACGTGGCGATTTGGAGTTTAATCGCGGTGCTGGGCCTTCTGGGCTCGTTTATTTGGGTAGTTGGGATCGTTGGATCCCGAGGTTGAGATTGTATTCTCATTTCGGTGAAAAACCTAAGAGTTGGGTTTTTAGTGTGACTCGGGATCTGGGGTGCTTTGTGTGGGCACCGGTAGAGGGTTTTGGAGTTAGAGAGAGAGTTTTTGAAAACATATGATTTTTAATGAATCATGATGTATTTGTGGGGCTATTAGTATTTCGGGGTATTAGATGAATTATGGTGCTTGGTTGGGTTCGAAATTGAGATGTTAGGGTTCGAAATTTTAGAGGTGGTTCTTGAGCAATTTTCGTTGATGTCTCATTCGATTTCCCTCCCTGCATATGCCCTGCCCCGGGTCTTTTAAGTGGTTAATTGTCGAGTGTTGACAATATTTTTATATAAGGGTTATGGGTGTGCTTTAGCATGGGTTGCATGTTCGTAAATAATTGTGAATAATTTATCGTGTTAGCACATCATTCCTCGGGGCATGGAACTCGAGCAAGGTTTGGCTCGGACTTCGGAGATTTAAGGTACGTGCGACGTACGAGCATTACTTTATATGAGAGCATTTGTGAAATGCAAAATGTTTTGATTGTATTAGATGGTTGTGCGTATGGTTATATATATATGTGTTGATATAGCTATGAGACGACCTAATCTTGATATCGCCGCCACAAGCGTGCGTGATTTTAGAGTTGCATAACCTCATAAGATATATGGGGTACTGGATGTATATGACCATGGTAGGGTATTGAGATGCCTGAGAATGATCGTGGAAGCACGTATTCATTATAAGACATGTGAGGTGTCTAAGTATAATGGAGAATTGGTAAAATAAATGCTAGGCATTTGAGATATCTGTGATTGGTAGCAAAGTGGAAAATCAGTAATAGATATTGAGATATCTATATTTGTATGTATAATGAATTTGGAATCATTAATTATTGATATTTGAGAATCAGGCATGCGATGAGTTAAATCAATGTGTTGATTTACTGATTTTTGAGATTTGATGAGTTTGATGATTGTGAGAACAGGGACAGTACACGGAATCCCGGATGAGGACGTTGCCATCCAGGGAGTATCATTTAAAATTCATTAGTATTTACTTTTGTTGTAAATTATGAATTTCATTATTGTGATTATGGGATTTTGTGTATTGGTATGCTCACCCCGTTGGGGGCTGTCTCTGTTGGGGCAGGTGAACAGGTACATCGATGGTTGTGGAGCTGAGCTCGAGCTGTTGGTTGGATGTACTCCCAGGATCGTGGTACCAGGGCTTGATGGAGCACGGTATCGTATAGAGTACTTATATACACCCGAGGGTTATATACACATTTATGATGCTCGCATGTGAGCACGGTTATACTTGTATATGGGTTGTATATAAAGGCATGAGCCTTTCTCTCTTTTATTCTATGTTGCATGCAATTAAGGGTAGAATTGCTAATGATATGAGAGTCATTGGTGTATTATGTGGGTGTTGAAACCCACTTATGTTGTCTTATGTGTGGTGTCTTCCCTGGCTAGGAATTTACTTAGTGTTGCTGTATTCCGTTGAGTATGTGTTTTCCCTGGCCGGGAACTATATTACGTGATGTGCTTTTATTTTGGGATGACTCTATTTATGGGGAGACTCTGCCCAAATTTTTATAAAAGTCCACAATGTAAAAAGTGGTGTAATGGGGATGGAATGGGCGGAATCTATGAGTCTATTTGTTGGTAGAAATGACCTTAATGTTGAATATTAAAGAAATTTTGTAATTGCCATTCAATGGTAAAGTATCATCTGAGTTTCCCGATTGATTTTATTGAAAACATGTGCCACATATAATGATTAATACACTAATCAAGGGTTAAGGGTTTGGGGTCCTTACATTAGTGGTATCAGAGCAGTAGTTAGCTCTTGGGGCTGTTGAAGGCCTGGAACATGCTGATAGGGATGGGTAGCACATATTTATGCATGATAGTAGCTAGTGTTGTGTGACACAACTATTTTGCTTATGTGCATTTGTAACGTGTGATCATAGTGAAACGATTATATGTCATAACATCTATAGGATCATAATATAATCTGTTGATTATGATTGTGAGTTGTGACACAGGGACAACCAAATGGAGCATTTTGAAATGCATTGGGATACAGGAAGTACTTTGTACTCATAGTTTATGCATTTGCTCGTTATAATCATATTGTGGTGAATATGGATTATTATATGCTCATGATTTGTGATTGTTCCTGTAGGGACACTATGACACGAACGGCTAAGGCCAGGGTTGAAAGACACGAAACGGTAACCTGTGTTTTATATACATCATGGATTATGCATTGTGGATTGCATGTGTACAATGGAGTGATGATTTTAATGCTTTGCGGCCAAATGTTGAAGCGAGCGGTGGGAGTACCGCATGTCGCATTTGAGCGAAGTGCATTAAAATACACTCATGATGATATATATTGGGTATAGTATATGCTTTGTGTTGCAGGTATAGATGGGATACTTGGTGAATATCCCATGAGTCATTGTTATGAATGAGTGATGGTTTTAAATGCTTGCCGCTATTTATTGTTTTGTGCCGCTAATATGTGAAGCGAGGGGTGGGAGCGCCGCATGTCACATTGAAGCGTGGTTATCATATGAGGCGAGGAAAGAATATTTGCCGCTAAAATGAGAAGCGAGGGGTGGGAGCGCCGCATGTCCATTTAAGCGAGGTTATTCTATGCCGCCTATATGTGAAGCGAGGGGTGGGAGTACCGCATATTTTATTGAGTGAGGGGCATTAAAATACACTACCGTAACAATGACTAGGGGTCGGCTATTCTATTGGCGAAGGTTTATGCCGCCAGGTATATTGATAGCGATGGTTCATTCCGCTATATTGATTGGCGATGGTTCTTGCCGCCAGGTATATTGATAGCGACGGTTCATTCCGCTATATTGATTGGCGATGGTTCTTGCCGCCAGGTATATTGATAGCGGCAGTTCATTCCGCTATATTGATTGGCGATGGTTCTTGCCGCCAGGTATATTGATAGCGACGGTTCATTCCGCTATATTGATTGGCGATGGTTCTTGCCGCCAGATATATTGATAGCGATGTCTCATTCCGCTATTCTATTGGCGATGGTACATACCGCCGGATATTCTATTGGCGATGGTTCGTGCCGCCAGATATTACATAGCGAGGGATCATGTCGCTGATTCTATAGTGATGGGTTATACCACTATGTGCGCTGAATTATGTCTCCTACGAGCGATGGGTGCTGCTTGTGTACCGCTGGTGGACGATGGATACAGGTATTTCGCTATCTTGATAGCGATGAGGTATGGCATATTACTTTTGTTAGCACTATTGTGAATACTAAGTGTTGTTATATACGTCATGTGTTTGACGATGAGATTATGGATGTTGTGTGACATGTACCGTCATATCTTTGACGATGTTAATTGGATGTCATATGTTGACATATGTCGTCACCGGATGACGATGACATAGCGGGTGTTCTATGTAGACGTGTAGCGTCGTTTTGATGATTAATACATTTATGGTTGTGTATCTGGTTGTATGGTTTGAGTGCGTTTGGTGGGCACATGGTAGTGTCTGGGTCACTAGTTGACGAGACCATTATACCGAGCAGGTTGCTCGAAGAATTTTTGGGTACGCCGTACAGGAATTGTACCGCAGCACATATTCGGAGCATGTATTGTTCGAGTGATGATATCCTTTGGGTATACTCGCTGGTTTGGCTTAGGCCAATTGATTAGTGGTAAGAGTAGTCATTGAGGAAACTACTCGCTTGTTGTTGTGATGTGCGGTAGGCGTGGTCACACCCACCCTGAGGGTGTGGGACAAGTCCTAATGGATTAGGATTGCTTCGTGGTTGAGCAAGGACACCCGGATGTCCATTATGCTTTGGTGTTTTAGAGATGTGTGGGTGGTGACCCACGACTCTAATGGTTTGTACGGTATAGTATACCGAAATGGGACGTGTGTCACGTTGATAGATTGGTATGAGCCTAAGGGACCAGAGAATTGTTAGCCAGGTATTGTTTCAGTGTTATAGTGTGCTTGTGATAGCCATTATACTGCTCGTGGGATTCGAGTTCGGTGAATCGTATGATGATACGATGAGGACTTTTGGTAGACTCTTGTAGTCTCTTTGTGACATGATAATTGAGGCAGGAAATACCTCACGGAGACGTTCATACGTCAAATGTTTTAAGAGACTTGTTTTGGGACAACTCATTTTTTTTGTTGGAAATACCAACGTGAGCATCGACAAGTCGTTGTTAGCTCTGGTTGAGCATCTTTGTATATGGTATGCGACTGAAGTCACAATTGGAATTGTGTGGTATAGTTAGTGGGGTGACACTACTATATTGACTTTATCTCTTGGAGAGATTTGGATTGTACTGTCATGGAGACAGCTAGTATTGGTTAATGGTTGATCGTGAATCAACCAGGGTAAGCCCTACTAGTGTTGGACTAGGTGATGGCTTCGTACTCCCAGTGAGACGTTCGAGGAGACGTCTCCGGGGTGATGCTCGAGTTGTGTAGTACTATGGCAATAGTACAGGGCATCGTTAGTTGAGTATACCTGGCGTATGCGAGTCTCGATTTGATAATAGTGGCTTCGATGCACTATTCTGAACCAGTTGCATATTTTGGTTCCGAGTTATATATTGGTATGTTTATAACCAGTTTTCCGGACGGTGGTTCGAGGTTGGAGGGTCATGGATTCATGACACTATCCTTGTGGGAAAGGCGGTATTGATATACTTGCCGGTTGAATCTTTTGGGAGATTCATTACTTTTGTGGTGTGGTGTTGATGTTGAAATCACACCCTTTGGCTTTGGTCTGTCGACCACTATTCTCCATGGAGTGAGGATAATCGAGGTTTGGCAGTAGGTTTTGGGACTTTGGGTACGCTTGGAGATACCCGAGTCTATTGCTTTGAGTGTTCCTGTTGTGTTGGTGCTTAGACATGTATACCCGTGTGTATACGAATGTCAACTCTATTTCGTT
This sequence comes from Haberlea rhodopensis, assembly GCA_907163345.1. NCBI lineage: Eukaryota > Viridiplantae > Streptophyta > Magnoliopsida > Lamiales > Gesneriaceae > Haberlea > Haberlea rhodopensis. The sequence continues at coordinate 821,284 of CAJQUN010000092.1, forward strand.
CCTTGTTGAACGTCGGATTAGTGTGCTTGGTTTGATGAATCTCCGGTGGGAGATTGTGGCAACTTGAGATCGGTAATCTCGATGACACGATGCATTCTGAGGAATGATCGTGAGGGTTGTTTGACTTCCCCTGAGGAGGGATTGTCGTGTTTTGGAACCACGGTAGTTCTTGTTGGTTAATTCGATAGCCTTCCCAAGTTTGGATTGTTAAATCCTAGGATTATCAAGGGATGGCAGGGATTCGGGTTTGTTGGGTGTCGCTGACGACACAAGCGTTGAGGATGCAATTGGTTTATTGCATGTCCTTTCAGAATTTGAAACTCTGTGGAGTCTCGATTGTTTATTTATGACCATGATGTGGTTCTTGGAACATCAGGAAGTGGACATCTTATGAGATGTCTTTTGTGTGAATCTGTGGCCGTGAGTTGCCCAAATTGAGTTGCAATGATGCGACTGCTCCTTCGATGGAGGAGGTTTGAAAGTGGAAACCAGGTTGGTATGTGTACACCGTGGTATACTAGTGTTTCCCTCCTAACGATGTATGTTAGACATCGTGAGTCATGGTAGAGACGTCATTTAATGATATCTACGATGGAATCGGGAGCGATTCGAATCCTTGCAGTTTCAGTTGACTAACTGCTTTTGGATTGTTAGCGTTATGTTGTGCCGACGCTCTTTCGTTTTTGGTGGACTAGAAGTTTTATTTCATTCCAGAGTTTGATGCGAGGTAGGTACCCTCGCGTTTATTAATACGATTCTGATATGGTCAAGAATCGAGGTTATCACTTCATGTTGTTGTGTAGCCTGGGTGTTACGTGATACACCGGTGCTAATTTCGAGGACGAAATTCTTTTAGTGGGGGATATTGTGATGACCAGGGATTATAGATGTTAATCCCGGAGTGTTAATGTAATACCCTTGTCCCACATTGGTTGTGGATGAAAATTTAAAGTGGTTTATAAAGGCTTACAATGGACTATTATAGCAACTTGGGTTAACCATTTTCGTAAAGCGAGGACGGATACGAAGTAGTTGCTATAAGAGCCCATTGTGCAGTCGCGTTTGCGCGGGCCTGGGCCCGGGGCGTGACAGAATGGTATCAGAGCCGGTCACCGGCAGAAAACACTGGGAGATAAGTGCTATGCGGGGCAAAGTGCTACGTGCGTGGGAGCCACCTCTTGAGCCTAAAGGGGCAAAGTGCTACACAACGGGGGCCACCTCTTGAACCTGCGGGGCAAAGTGCCACATGACGGGAGCCACCTCTTGAACCTGTAGGAGCCACCTCTAGATTCGGTGCCGGTGGATCGATGTGTTCGGTCGTGACGAGGACGTCACGTTCTAAAGGAGGGGTGATTGTAATACCCTTGTCCCACATTGGTTGTGGATGAAAATTTAAAGTGGTTTATAAAGGCTTACAATGGACTATTATAGCAACTTGGGTTAACCATTTTCGTAAAGCGAGGACGGATACGAAGTAGTTGCTATAAGAGCCCATTGTGCAGTCGCGTTTGCGCTGGCCTGGGCCCGGGGCGTGACAAAATGGTATCAGAGCCGGTCACCGGCTGTGATGACCAGGGATTATAGGTGTTAATCCCGGAGTGTTAATAACCCGTAAAGTTGTTTTACGTGGCAATTGGAGTTTAATCGAGGTGTTGGGCCTTCTGGGCTCGTCTATTTGAGTAGTTGGGATCGTTGGATCCCGAGGTTGAGATCGTATTCTCATTTCGGTGAAAACCTGTGAGTTGGGTTTTTTTGTATGACTCGGAATCTCGGGTGCTGTGTGTGGGCACCGGTAGGGGATTTTTGAGTTAGAGAGAGAGTTTTTGAAAACAGATGATTTTTAATGAATCATGATGTATTTGTGGGGCTAATAGTTTTTCGGGGTATTTTGCTATAAATACCAATTGAACCCGAGATTTTAAACAAAAATTTCATTTCAGCCCCAACTTTCTCCTCTCTCCCGCGCGCGCCCCTTTTCCCGTCAGCCCCTGCCCTCGCCGCTTCAGGCGCTTCGTCCGCCGCCGTCCGGCCGCCGTTCGCCGCGTGCGACCTATCACCGGCTTCGTCTCGTCGAGGCGCAGCTTTCCCCTCCGTCAATTCGAAGTTTCATCGCGTGTGGAAGTCGAATTTTGCGGAAGTGCGCCGATCCCCAATTCTAGGGTTCTTCGATTTTGGTCCGATTTCTTCCGATTTTCGTTTGGTAATCTTCCTAACCCCTTTTCCATGCTTGTGATGTGATTCCCTGCCTAATTGTGATTTATTGGCTCGAATTTATTTCGAATTTCGTGAGGGTTGGTTCGAATTTTGTGATGTGTGCGTGGATGGGTTCGAGAATTGTAATCTTTGGCAGGGGTGTGGCGATTCTTGTTATGGGTCGTTTATTACATGCTTTAGTTGTATAAGGATGCTTCTTGTGTCCGAATTTTAGGGGTTTGGATTTCGAATTTGGGGGTTTGGCATGTGGGATGATTATTCATGCTATGGATTGATTAATTCATATTTTAGATGAATTATGGTGTTTAAATGGGTTCGATTTGTGTTGTGAAGGTTCGAGAATTTGTGGGGTATTCATGAGCAATTTTCGATATTGGTTTATTGTCTTGTGTTGACAATATTTTTGAGGGTTATGGGTGTGCTTGAGCATGGGTTGCATGATCGTAATTAATTGTGAATTAATTTATCGTGTTAGCACATCGTTCCTCGGAGCATGGAACTCGAGCAAGGTTTGGCTCGGACTTCGGAGATTTAAGGTACGTGCGACGTACGAGCATTACTTTGTGTGATAGCAATTGTGAAATGCGTAATGTGTTGTAATTGCATTAGATGGTTGTGGGTATGGTTATATATATATGTATGTGTCGATATGACTATGGAACGACCTAGTCTTGATATCACTGCCACAAGTGTGCGTAACACTAGAGTAGTATGACCTTATAAGAGGTATGGGGTACTGGGTTTATGTGACTATTGTAAGACATGTGAGATGTCTAAGTATAAATGAGAATTTGTAAAATAAAGGGTAGGGCATTTGAGATGCCTGAGAATGATCGTAGGATCATGTATTCGTGATGAGACATGTGAGATGTCTTCGTTAGGAGACATGTGAGATGTCTAAGTGAAATAGAGGATTTGTAAAATAAATGCTAGGCATTTGAGCTATCTGTGATTGGTAGCAAAGTTGAAAATCAGTGTTAGATATCGAGATATCTATGTTTGCATGTATAATGAATTTGGAATCATTAATTATTGATACTTGAGAATCAGGCATGCTATGAGTTAAATCAATGTGTTGATTTACTGATTTATGAGATTTGATGAGTTTGATGATTGTGAGAACAGGGACAGTACACGGAATCCCGGATGAGGATGTTGCCATCCAGGGAGTATCATTTAAATTCATTAATATTTACTTGTGTTGTAAATTATGAATTTCATTATTGTGATTATGAGATTTTGTGTATTGGTATGCTCACCCCGTTGGGGGCTGTCTCTGTTGGGGCAGGTGAACAGGTGCATCGATGGCTATGGAGCTGGGCTCGAGCTGTTGATTGGATGTACTCACAGGATCATGGTACCAGGGCTTGATGGAGCACGGTATCGTATAGATTACTCATATGCACCCGAGGTTTATATACACATTTATGATGCTCGCATGTGAGCACGGTTATGCTTGTATATGTGTTGTATATAAAGGCATGAGCATTTCTCTCTTTCATTCTATGTTTCATGCAATTAAGAGTAGAATTGTTAATGATATGAGAGTTCATGGGTGTATTGTGTGGGTGTTGAGACCCATTTGTGTCGTCATGTGTGTGGTGTCTTCCCTGGCTGGGAATTTACTTTGTGTACTATATTCTGTAGAGTATTGTGTATTCCCTGGCCGGGAATTATATTATGTGATGTGCTTGTGTTTTGGGATAGCTCTATTTATGGGGAGACTCTGCCCAAATTTTTATAAAAGTCTATTATGTGAAAATTGGTGTAATGGGGATGGTAAAGTATCATCTGAGCTTCCCGATTGAGTCTTTATTGAAAGCATGTGCCACACATAGTGGTTAATACACTAATTAAGGGTTAAGGGCTTGGGGTCCTTACACCGGCAGAAAACACTGGGAGATAAGTGCTATGCGGGGCAAAGTGCTACGTTCGTGGGAGCCACCTCTTGAGCCTAAAGGGGCAAAGTGCTACACAACGGGGGCCACCTCTTGAACCTGCGGGGCAAAGTGCCACGTGCGTGGGAGCCACCTCTTGAACCTGCGGGGCAAAGTGCTACATGACGGGAGCCACCTCTTGAACCTGTAGGAGCCACCTCTAGATTCCCGGTGCCGGTGGATCGATGTGTTCGGTCGCGACGAGGACGTCGCGTTCTAAAGGAGGGGTGATTGTAATACCCTTGTCCCACATTGGTTGTGGATGAAAATTTAAAGTGGTTTATAAAGGCTTACAATGGACTATTATAGCAACTTGGGTTAACCATTTTCGTAAAGCGAGGACGGATACGAAGTAGTTGCTATAAGAGCCCATTGTGCAGTCGCGTTTGCGCGGGCCTGGGCCCGGGGCGTGACAGTTAATAACCCCTAAAGTTGGTTTACGTGGCGATTTGGAGTTTAATCGCGGTGCTGGGCCTTCTGGGCTCGTTTATTTGGGTAGTTGGGATCGTTGGATCCCGAGGTTGAGATTGTATTCTCATTTCGGTGAAAAACCTAAGAGTTGTGTTTTTAGTGTGACTCGGGATCTGGGGTGCTTTGTGTGGGCACCGGTAGGGGGTTTTGGAGTTAGAGAGAGAGTTTTTGAAAACAGATGATTTTTAATGAATCATGATGTATTTGTGGGGCTATTAATATTTCAGGGTATTTTTGCTATAAATACCAGTTGAACCCGAGATTTTAATTATTGGAAGCCATTTTCCTCGCCTTGCCCGTCTCTCTCTCCTCGCGTCTGCACCATTCCCGTCTCCCTCAACCCCCGCCGCTTCAAGCGCCGCGCCCGCCGCCGTCCGGCCTCCTTCCGGTGCGTCCGACCCACCAACGGCTTCGTCTCGTCCAGGCGCAGCTTCCCACACCAGCATTCGAAGTTTAGTCGCGATTTGCGTTCGGATTTTTGCAGAAAGCGCAGATGCCCAATTTCTAGGGTTCTTCGATTTTGAGCGATTTCCTTCCGATTTTCGTTTGGGTAACCTTCCTTAGCCCTTTTTCATGCTTCTCATGTAATTCCCTGCCATTTTTGTGTTTAATTAGTTCGAATTCTTGCTGTTGGCGTGAGGGTTTGGTTCGATTTTGGGGTTTTGGCAGGAAGGACGATTTTTCTTGTTGTTGGTCGTTTAATTCATGTATTAGATGAATTATGGTGCTTGGTTGGGTTCGAAATTGAGATGTTAGGGTTCAAAATTTTAGAGGTGGTTCTTGAGCAATTTTCGTTGATGTCTCATTCGATTTCCCTCCCTGTATATGCCCTGCCCAGGGTCTTTTAAGTGGTTAATTGTCGAGTGTTGACAATATTTTTATATAAGGGTTATGGGTGTGCTTGAGCATGGGTTGCATGTTCGTAAATAATTGTGAATAATTTATCGTGTTAGCACATCATTCCTCGGGGCATGGAACTCGAGCAAGGTTTGGCACGGACTTCGGAGATTTAAGGTACGTGCGATGTACGATCATTACTTTATATGAGAGCATTTGTGAAATGCATAATGTTTTGATTGTATTAGATGGTTGTGTGTATGGTTATACATATATGTGTTGATATAGCTATGAGACGACCTAATCTTGATATCGCAACCACAAGCGTGCGTGATTTTAGAGTTGCATAACCTCATAAGATATATGGGGTACTGGATGTATATGACCATGGTAGGGTATTGAGATGCCTGAGAATGATCGTGGAAGCATGTATTCATTATAAGACATGTGAGGTGTCTAAGTATAATGGAGAATTGGTAAAATAAATGCTAGGCATTTGAGCTATCTGTGATTGGTAGCAAAGTGGAAAATCAGTATTAGATATTGAGATATCTATATTTGTATGTATAATGAATTTGGAATCATTAATTATTGATATTTGAGAATCAGGCATGCGATGAGTTAAATCAATGTGTTGATTTAGTGATTTTTGAGATTTGATGAGTTTGATGATTGTGAGAACAGGGACAGTACACGGAATCCCGGATGAGGACGTTGCCATCCAGGGAGTATCATTTAAAATTCATTAGTATTTTCTTTTGTTGTAAATTATGAATTTCATTATTGTGATTATGGGATTTTGTGTATTGGTATGCTCACCTCGTTGGGGGCTGTCTCTGTTGGGGCAGGTGAACAGGTACATCGATGGCTGTGGAGCTGAGCTCGAGCTGTTGATTGGATGTACTCCCAGGATCGTGGTACCAGGGCTTGATGGAGCACGGTATCGTATAGAGTACTTATATACACCCGAGGGTTATATACACATTTATGATGCTCGCATGTGAGCACGGTTATACTTGTATATGGGTTGTATATAAAGGCATGAGCATTTCTCTCTTTCATTCTATGTTGCATGCAATTAAGGGTAGAATTGCTAATGATATGAGAGTCATTGGTGTATTATGTGGGTGTTGAAACCCACTTATGTTGTCTTATGTGTGGTGTCTTCCCTGGCTGGGAATTTACTTAGTGTTGCTGTATTCCGTTGAGTATGTGTTTTCCCTTGCCGGGAACTATATTATGTGATGTGCTTTTATTTCGGGATGACTCTATTTATGGGGAGACTCTGCCCAAATTTTTATAAAAGTCCACAATGTAAAAGTGGTGTAATGGGGATGGAATGGGCGGAATCTATGAGTCTATTTGTTGGTAGAGATGACCTTAATGTTGAATATTAAAGAAATTTTGTAATTGCCATTCAATGGTAAAGTATCATCTGAGTTTCCCGATTGATTTTATTGAAAACATGTGCCACATATAATGATTAATACACTAATCAAGGGTTAAGGGCTTGGGGTCCTTACAGTAAAGGTACATGATTATGTGATGATATGGAATATGTAGTAACCATGTTTGAGTTTAAGTCTTATATACTTGTTATATAAGTTGTAGCATGACTTAGGTGAATTGGTTGAATATGCATTTGAATTTGAGAATAATGTAATAACTGACATAGTATTACGCTTAATTAGTGTGACTTATTACTTAACCCTAAGTTTTAACTGTGGAATGATTTGATACATAAAAGATTAAGTAGCGATGACCCCACATTAGTGGTATCAGAGCATTTGTTAGATAACTGAGTGAACAATGGTAGATGAAGTGAACTAGGGAGATGCCTATTCACTTGAAAGCGTGTTATTGTAGTTGTTGAAGTATATGTTGGTATACTAAAATGCTTTATATGTTTGAATATTATTGTTAACCCCTGAAGTGCAGTATGTCATCCAGAATACCTGGACATCCCCAAGAAGAAGTTGGGGATGCGATGAGTGTAAATGAAAGTGTTGAGATTTATTCTCATTGAGGTGTTAAACCTTGGAATTGTGTTAGTAGTGTGATTTGCAGCCTAGGGAGCTTTGGATTGAGGTTTGTGATTAATTAAGTGAGTGGGAGTTAATTATTGAACAAGCATGATTTTAAATAAGTTATGGTGTGAGTATTTGAGACTCGGGTTTTTGGAGCATTGGTACTATATATACCAAGTAGACTCGGTGTTCAACCATTCTCCACTTCACCTTCCCCTCTCTCCACGCCTTTCTCCCTCTCCTCCCCCATTTTCTTCCTCTTCCCCCTCTTTTCTCTTGGAAGAGAATCGAGCAAGGCTCAACTTAGGGGTGAAATCTCAATAAGATAATTGGGTAATATTCTTCCACTCGCTTTTATCTTCGTATTGGTAGTATTTTTATGGTGTTTAGTTGTGTATGGCAATGGGTTGGATATTTAGGAATTTTTGTAGAAATTGTTAAGTGTTGTATTTGGTGTTTTTAATGAGTTTTATTGGGGTGTTGGATTTGAGTTAGGGTGTGAAAAACACCATTAAAGCACATTTTTTCGGAAAATCGTAGGTCGCGATCGATCGTGGCGATAGCGCCGATCGATCGCGACATGACGCTGATTTTTTATGACGATAAACAGTCACAATGATCGATCGCGGAGGGTGCGGGATCGATCGCGAGGTCTCGGTGATCGATCGGGGAAGAGTGGATTTTGGCAGATTGTTCTCACGAACGAACGCGAGAAAACGATGATCGATCGCGGCCCCTGTTTCATTTTTGAAAATCGTTTTAAATGTTGGGATTTTGGAATTGAGGTTTGTTTAGTAGATTTTCTTTATGATGTCTACATTCCTATGAAAATATTACATTTTTAAATGATGTGGCATGAATTGAACTGTAGTTGTTTATGTACTACTCGTTCGAGTTAATTGGTAGCACTTATCATGTACGCCCAAATTAACCACACTCTTAGTAATACTAATGTAGTAGTGGAAATAGGGATCGATCCCACGAGGAAGTGTATGCTCTTGTCTTAACGAAAAACAAAATTAAACAAACAAAATTAGGGGGTTTTTCAATTCTCAATTATAATTATTTAAACTAAGGCAAGAAAAATTACTAGATTATCAATATTAAAAAGCAATTTTGGTTTTTGGTCAACTTTACCATTTGGAAATTATTCACTTGATCATCAAATCACAACATACTCGATTTTAATCAATTATTCATCAACTGAAAATTTAGCTCCTCCCTTACCTTAATCGTAGTCAAATAGAAAACAACATTCGAATTCGACTCTTATCAAATCTTTAACCAAAACTACATCCGTTAAGATTAATTCAATGATAGCTTCAAAAACTAGTAAGTTTGATGAATCTAATCAATAAAAACTACAACCGTTAGAATTAATCATCCAATCTTTTTTCCTAAGAATTTAATAACACCAATAATAGGTAATTATCAATATTAGTTGCTTCTTAATTAGCCTTAGATTGTGTATGTGATTACTGAGTGATCAATCTATCAATTTGTGATATCCCCAAAATAATTATGTGCATTTGGGCATTAATTATGCTTATGTGATATATATGGTGTTAATTAATTTTGTGTTGAATTAATTATTATGGTGAAATGCTTAGTCATGCGGTGGGCGTGACCTGGTAATGCATTTCAGGGTGCATGTGATGCATGTTGGGAAATTGGGTGTTGTCATGGTTTATTTGTGGTGGATAATGATTATTTTGGTAAATCATGTTTTTAATTGGGGTTATGGTTCATTGTTTTGGAAAATGCTTTTAAAATATAATGTTGGGGATATTTTATACATCATGCTAAATACCGGGACATGTTTAATTAACCACTATACCCACTACCCCTTCTTTTTACTCTCGTTTCACTCCCATCTCTCATATCACTCCCAACCCTATCCCCAAACCCCATCTTATCGGTTAAAACAAGGAGAAAGAGGAGGAGATTTCAAAAATCTTGGTTGCTTGATTTCTTGGTGAGATTGGAAGCCAAAAAGTGGTATGACCCTCCCCTGGTGTTATTATTTTGATTTTTGTTGAAATGAGTTTGTATTTGGGGATTTTAAAAGGGTTTGGTTTTGAAAATGTGATATTTTTGGTTGGGTTTTGGATTTGTTGTTGTAATGGTTGGAATATGGTTTTTGATGTGGTTTATGTTGGTTTTATAGGGATTTTGTTGTATATGAGTAGTATTGTAATTGGTTGGTGTTTATTTTGGTGTTTTTTGAAGTTTTGATGTTAATGGTGGGGAAAGATTTGAAGGAAAATGTATTGGAGAAGATGAAATGTGAGGAATGGGCAAAACATCGCGTGTGCAGGCTTCCGCGATTGATCGGGACATTTTCCCGATCGATCGCGAGCACCAGGAGGCTTCAGTGTGTTTCCGCCATCGATCGCGAGTTTGGAGCAGGCACAAACTCGGCGATCGATCGCGGATTGGTATTTTTCGGATAGTAAGGCAGTAGCCTCTCGCGACCGATCGGGGCCCATAGGCGATCGATCGCGAGACACTGAAAATGGGGATTTTGGTTATTTTTGGTATTGGACTATTATTGGCTTCTAATATTGGTTTGTGTGATTATGTAGAACCATCCCAGGTGGCAACACAACCAATGAGATAAAGTCATACGACATCTCCACTTTTGGAACAAAGGTACGTAGTGAGACGTACATGCATCGGACGGTAAAATGTATTTTACACATTGGATTTGGTTATGCATTATGGTTGCATCATGGATTTGATTATGCATCATAGTTGCATACATGGATTTGGTTATGCATTATGGTTGCATATGTAGATGCATTGGTGCATGTGTTGTGAGTCGAGGTTATATTCGAGTGATGAAGAGTACTTGCCGCCTTCATGTAGAAGCGATGATAGAATACTTGCCGCTGTCATGTTATAACAATGAAGAATATTTGCCGCAAATATGTCGAAGCGAAGGATAATGCCGCTCTCATATTACTATTGCAAGGGATATTATGCCGCTAATACGTCGAAGCGAGGGGTATTAATGCCGCTGTCATGTTAGCGTGAGGGGTATTATGCCACTGATATAATAAGACTGGAAATGGTTATTGGTATTCATGTAATGGATGCATGTCATGACATACATTATTGGTATTATAATCTATTGATTATGATTGTGGTACAGGGACAACCAAATGGAGCATTTAAATGTATTAAATACATGAAGTGATTTGTATTTACAGTTTATGCATTTCCATATTACAATCATATTATTGTGGATATGGTTTGTTACATGCTCATGGTTTTGGGGTTGTTCCTGTAGATATATTTTGGCATGAAGAACTAAGGACCAGGTTGATGCGGTGAGCTTGTGAGGAGCGCTATTGGTATAGGAAGACAGGATTCTTTTGTATAGTCTCTACTCTAGGAGTAGTGTAAATCTATAGGATTAACATTCATTTAGCTGGAAATGTAATTAATCCTTTTTTGAATTTTATTTTGGCACTGTAATCCTAATAGCTCAAGGCATCAACACGAATTTTATACTCCGATTTATGCATGCTTAGTTCTTATTACACTTAAATCCACACTTAAGGTATCAAGATCCTTTCACAATCAAATACAACAATCCTAACAATCATAATCTGAAAAACAAATTGAAATGTAATTAAAATCAAACAATCAAACCAAAATCTTTACAAGTGTTTTAATTCCAAAGGCAAGTATCCCTCAACCAAGAACCAAAAGGTTTAGCTACTCATAATCGAATCAAAAACAACAAAATTAAGTTTATAAAACATCAAATAATCAGTAGAAAAGAAGTTATTAAAGAGAAACACGCTTCCGACTCGTCAATTCTGTCTTCGTTCTTCAAGTCGTCTTCAAAAGTTTTAGAGAAAATCTATTCTCCTTTCTAAAATATGTTGAAATCCTCTAAAATAATGAAAGATAGTCTTATTTAAGGTCCCAGCTTGTCCTCCAAACTGACGAGGAGCAATTTGTTGTCTTTGACGGACCGTTCCTTCTGAAACTCCGCCCGATTACCCCTGGAATGCCTATACTGATTAGGACAATCTCTGGTCATGTGACCCCTAGTGCCACAAACAAAACAAGCTAGGCAGTCATAGATAGCATGCGGTCCGCCGCATCTAAAGCAACTAAATCCTTGAGGTCCACTTGCCGACCTTGTGATACCCCCAAAATAATTATACTTTTAGATATTCATTATGTTGGTAAAGCATGGTTAATTGAAGTTATGGTGCATTCTTGGAAAATGCTTTTAAAATATCATGTAGGGATATTTTAATACATCATGCCAATTATTGGTATTAATCTCGGTGTGGTAATAATCCTTAATGGATTTTAATTGTTGCAATTGCGTATTAATTACGGTTTTGGGACTCCCGGGGATGAGATTGTATTCTCGTTGTGGTGATAACCTTGGAATTTGGTCTTTGGTGGGATTTGGGGTCCGGAGTACTTTGTACTGGGGCTGTTAATGGAAGTAGAGATTGGGAGGTAATTATTGAAAACATATGATTTTTAATGAGTCATGATGTATTTGTGGAGGAGTTGGTATTTTGGAGCCTTTGGGCTATATATACCAAGTGGACTCGGTGTTGCGGGATAACACAAATCATTCCCCTCATTCTCTCCCCTCCTCAACGCCAAACCCTTCCCCCATTTCCCCTCTTTTCCCCTTGGTCGAAGAATCGTTGGTAGCTTGGCTCGGGAGCCGGATTTCTCGAAGATAACCAGGTATTAATCTTCCCCTCGTCATTGTCTTCGATTTGGTAGTAGTATTGTAGAGTTTGGTTGGGTTTTGATTTGGTTATGGAATTTGGGGATTTTTGGTTAAAATCCAATGTTGAGTTTTTGGAGTTTTTATTGGTTTTAAATGGTGTATTTGAGGTGTTGAAGGTGTATGGGGTGTTGGTTTTGAGATTGGGTGAAAAACACCATGGAAGCTCGAGTTTTTCGGAAAATCGCAGGTGGCGATCGATTGCCGAGGAGGGACGATCGATCGCGACGTGCAGCTGTAAAAATCAGTGACGATGAACAGTGCAGTCGATCGATCGCGTGGTCTAGGCGATCGATCGCGAGGGTTGGCGATCGATCACGATAAGTCGATTTTTCCCACTGGACAGGGGCGATCGATCGCCGCCCGTAAGTTTTGTTTTTTTTTTTTGGAATTTTGGGAAATGTCGGGATTTTGGATTCAATGTTTGAGTGGCCCATTTCCGGGACAATGTTTACATTCCAATGTGAATGCTATACTTTTAAATGGATTGGTTGGAGCCAAAACTTATTAAAACGAAATTCTCGGTTGGGTTTTTGGCTATCTTTTAACTTATAAAATGGAATATTTTGGGGTATTATGCATGCTTAGCCGGGGGGCTTTTATTTTGGTAATCGTCATGGATAGACGATAGATTTGGAAGTTGTGAACGTGCTTGGGCACGTGATTGCATGCCTATGTTTAATTGAGAGTTATTTGCATGTTAGCACTTAACTCATCGGGTCGGGGGACTCGAACAAGGTTGGACTCGAGCTACGGAATTATAAGGTACGTTTAACGTGCGAGCATAGCCTGTTATAATATTGAAACTGTGAAATGCATGGTATGTGGTAATTGCAATAAATGAATGTTGAAATGCATGGTATGTGGTACTTGTAATAAATGGACAGTGAAATGTATAGTATATGGTAATTGTGATAAGTGGAAATACGTTGGGAATTATATGGTGCCGCTTTGAGCAAGCAACGATTGAGATGTTGTCGCCGTTGAGCGACCATCGGTTATGACGCCGCTATTGTTGAGCGTGCGTGGGGTTTAAAATACCGCTATTGTGGAGCGAGCAATGAAATAGGAACATGGAATCATTGGTTAGATATATGTGATATCTACGGTCTTTTATATAATGATTTTACCATACTGCTTATGGAACTGGAATAATAGAATTGGTATTAGTTAATCTATGTGGCGATTAACTGGCTTTGGGAATTTGATGAGTTTGGTTATTTTGAGAACATGGACAATACAGGGGATCCGGATGAGGATGATACCATCCAGGGAGTATCATTTAAATTCATGGCATTTACATTCTGTAAATTATGAACTGCAATATTATGACTATTGGATTTGTGGTATGGGTATACTCACCTCGTGTGGGGGCTATCTCTGTTGGGGCAGGTGATACAGGTGTAGCAGCAGCTGTGGAGTTGAGCTCAGGCTGTTGATTAGAGGTACTTCCAGGATCGAGGTACCAGAGCTGGTTGAATAAGTACATAGATCCAGAGTTGAGATCGAGTTGTGCTTGGGAGGTGCTTCCAGGATTGAAGTACCAGTAACGGTATCTGGTAGAGTATTTTATACATTAGATACACGCTTATTCATTGGGTGCTCTCATGTGAGTACGTTTTTACGTGTATATGGAATGTATAAATGGGCATGCTTTTCTCTCTTCATTTATGGTTTGCATGCAATTAAATTCGGAATTGCTAAATGAACTGAGAATATGTTAGTGTATTATTAGGGTGCATACTATGAAAGTGGCTTTGGTTGGGGAAGTGGAATATTATGGGGTTCTAATGCAAGAAATTTTATAGATGGTATATGATGTCATATTTGTATATGTTTCCTTCCCATGATAATATGATTGTATGCACTAATGGCAGGGATTAATACACAAATAACGGGTTAAGGGCACGGGGGTCCTTACATTAGTGGTATCAGAGCAGTGGTTTGCTCTTTGGGGATGTTGAGAGCCTAGAACATGCTGATAGGAATGGGTAGCACATACTTATGCATGATGATAGTTAGTGTTGTGTGGCACAACTATGTTGCTTATGTGCGTTTATGATATGTGTTCATAATTGGAATATGTTGTTGCTAACTATGGTGGTTGCAGGGTCATATGAGACATGGATTATGCATTACGTTGCATGTATATATCGGAGTGTTGATTTTAATGCTTTGCCGCTAAATGTTGAAGCGATGGTAAAATTCTGCATGTCACATTTGAAGCGAGGTGCATTAAAATACAATCATGGCGATGTTTATTGGAATACGGGTTATGCATTACGGTTACATGCATGGCGTAGCGATGTGAATACTTGCCGCTGTCATATATAGTGATGAAGAATATTTGCTGCAAATATGTCGAGCGAAGGATAATTCCGCTGTCATATTACTATTGCGAGGGATATTATGCCGCTAATATGTCGAAGCGAGGGGTATTTCCGCTGTCATGATAAAACGAGGAGTAGTGGCGCCGCTGTCACACCACCGCGATGAAGAATATTTGCCTCTTAAGCGAGGGATATTATACCACTAATATGGCGTAGCGATGAGCTTTCCGCTGTCATATGATAGCCACGGAGGATATTTGCCGCTTAAGCGAGGGATATTATGCCGCTGGTAAGTCGAAGCGAAGTAGCGAAGATGGATATTTGCCGCTTCTTAGCGAGGGATATCATGACGCTAGTTTATTGACGATGGTTCATGCCGCCGGGTATCTATATAGCGATGGTTCATTCCGCTATTCTATTGTATGATCATACGATTCACCAAACTCGGTTCTAACGAGCAGTATAATGGTTATAACAATCTCACTATAGCACTGAAATAATACTTGGATTGCAGATCGCTGCTCCCTTAGGTTTATACCAACCCTACCAACGTATCATACATTCCACTCTGGTATACCATACCGTACCATCAATTAGAGTATTGGGTCATCACCCAATATTTCTCTAACACCAAAGCACAACGGACATTCCAGTGTCCTTGCTCAACCACAATGCAATCCTAATCCATTAGGTTTTATTCCACACTTCCATGTGTGGGTGTGACTATGCCTACCATACGTCACATCGGTATACGCAAGTAGTTTCCTCAATAACTACTTCTACCATAAGTCACTTGGCCATAGCCATCCTAACGAGTATACCCGAAGGTACCACTACTCGTAAATTATTTACCTCAAATACGTACTGCGGTACACTTTCTGTACGGCGCATCTATTCATTCATCGAGCAAACCTTCTCGGCATAATGGTCTCGTCAACCGATGATGCATACACCACCTTGTGCCCACTACCGGCACTCAAACTATACGACTAAATACATATACCTAAATGTATTTTTCATCGTAACCACGGCATACATCTACATAGAACATCCACTATGTCATCGTCATCTAGTGACTGTACATGCCAACACATGACATTATGTGATGACCTGAGATTAGGGATGTTAATCCCGGAGTGTTAATAACCCGTAAAGTTGTTTTACGTGGCAATTGGAGTTTAATCGAGGTGTCGGGCCTTCTGGGCTCGTCTATTTGATTTGTTGGGATCATTGGATCCCGAGGTTGAGATCGTATTCTCATTTGGGTGAAAAACCTAAGAGTTGGGTTTTTGTTGTGTCTCGGGATCTCGGGTGCTGTGTGAGCACCGGTAGGGGATTTTGGAGTTAGAGAGAGAGTTTTTGAAAACAGATGATTTTTAAGGAATCATGATGTATTTGTGGGGTTATTAATTTTTCGGGGTATTTTTGCTATAAATACCAATTGAACCCAAAATTTTACACAAAAATTCATTTCAGCCCCTCAATTTTCTCTCTCCCCGCTCGCGACCCCTTCCCCGTCTGCAACAGCCGCCGCGCGCAAAAGCGGTGCGCCCGCCGCCGTCCGGCCGCCGTTCGGCGCGTCCGACCTACCCACGGCGTCGTCTCGGCGAGGCGCTTCTTTCCCCTCCATCAATTCGAAGTTTCATCGCGTGTGGAAGTCGGATTTTGCGGAAGTGCGCCGATCCCCAATTTCTAGGGTTCTTCGATTTTTCGTCCGATTTCTTCCGATTTCGTTTGGGTAACCTTCCTAACCCCCTTTTCCATGCTTGTGATGTATTTCCCTGCCTAATTGTGATTTATTGGCTCGAATTTATTCGAATTTCGTTGGTTGTGGTTCGAATTTTTGGATGTGTGGGTGAAGTGGGTTCGAAAATTGTGATCTTTGGAAGGGGTGTGGCGATTCTTGTTATGGGTCATTTATTACATGAGTAGATGTATTGTTGATGCTTAATTGAGTTCGAATTTAGGGCTTGAAATTCGAAAATTTGGGGGTTTGGCATGTGGGATGATTATTCATGCTATGGATTGATTAATTCACATTTTAGATGAATTATGGAATTATTCGGGTTCGATTTGTGAGATTTGGGTTCGATTTTTGTAGGGCATTCTTGAACAAATTTCGATATTGTCTCATTTATTTCCCTCCCTGCATGTACCCTGCCCCGGGTCTTTTTAGAGGTTAATTGTCGTGTGTTGACAATATTTTGAGGGATATGGGTGTGCTTGAGCATGGGTTGCATGTTCGTAAATAATTGTGAATTATTTATCGTGTTAGCACATCATTCCTCGGGGCATGGAACTCGGGCAAGGTTTGGCTCCGACTTCGGAGATTTAAGGTACGTGCGACGTACGAGCATTTCTATATGTTAGGGCATTTGTGAATGCATAATGAAATTCGATTTCGCGCATGAGGATTATATATATATATGTTGATATAGCCAAGGAATGACCCAAATCTTGATATCGCCGCTTGTAGCGTGCGTGACCCTAGAGTAGGATGACTCTTACATGATATATGGGGTACTGGGTTTATATGACCATTGTAGGGCATTTGAGATGCCTGAGAATGATCGTGGGATCATGTTTTCATTATAAGACATTTGAGATGTCTAGGTATAATGGAAAATTTGTAAATAATGCTAGGCATTTAATCTATTTATGATTAATAGCGAGGCTATGAAATCAGTGCTAGATATTGAGATATCTGCTTTGCATGAATGATGAACTTGGAATCATAATTATTGATATTCGAGAACTAGGCATGCAATGAGTTAAATCAATGCGTTGATTTACTGATTTTTGAGATTTGATGAGTTTGATGATTGTAAGAACAGGGACAGTACACGGAATCCGGATGAGGATGTTGCCATCCAGGGAGTATCATTTAAATTTCATTACTATTTACTTGTGTTGTAAATTATGAAATTCATTATTGTGATTATGAGATTTTGTGTATTGGTATGCTCACCCCGTTGGGGCTGTCTCTGTTGGGGCAGGTGAACAGGTGCATCGATGGCTGTGGAGCTGAGCTCGAGCTGTTGATTGGATGTACTCACAGGATCGTGGTACCAGGGCTTGATGGAGCACGGTATCGTATAGAGTACTTATATACACCCGAGCTTTATATACACATTTATGATGCTCGCATGTGAGCACGGACATTCTTGTATATGGGTTGTATATAAAGGCATGAGCCTTCCTCTCTTTCATTATATGTTGCATGCAATTGTGGTAGAATTGCTAATGATATGAGAGTCGTTATTGTATTATGTGGGTGTTGAGACCCATTATGTCGTCATATGTATGATGTCTTCCCTGGCTGGGAATTTACTTTGTATTACTGCTGTCTGATGAGTATTATGTTTTCCCTGGCCGGGAATTATATTATGTGTTGTGCTTTTATTTCGGGATAGCTCTATTTATGGGGAGACTCTGCCCAAATTTTTATAAAAGTCCACAATGTGAAAAGTGGCAAAAAGGGATGGTATTGGGCGAACTTTGTGAGTCTATTTCGTTGTTAGGCTGATGACCTTATAACATTGAGTGTTAAAGGAATTATTTTGAAATTGCCATGCAATGATAGAGTATCATCTGAGCTTCCCGATTGGCTTTTTATTGAAAGCATGTGCCACACATAGTGGTTAATACACTAATTATGGTTTAAGGGCTTGGGGTCCTTACATTAGTGGTATCAGAGCAGTGGTTGCTCATTGGGGCTGTTAAGGGCCTAAGAAGTTATTGATAGCACATACTTATGCATGATGGCATTAATGTTGTATGACACAACTAGTTGTTTATGTGCTTTTTCTGATATGAAAAGTGGTGTTGCTAATCAGTGTGATTGCAGGAATCGTGTGCGACGCGATATGATGACATTAGTGGTAATGTCTGGCACTCCGTATGTTACGTGCCAAGGAATCTGATTATTGTGAGAGAATCAGGTAAAGGGATATTTCCGAGGTAACATGTCTTGGTATACGTATTGACTTGCAAGTGGTTGCAAATATGCATTGGATGTGTGATGCATAGCGTATATGGCTATTGTTGCTAACCATGATGGTTGCAGGTTACAGGAAATATGGAGTATAAAAAAGGAATGATGATTATACATTCCAGGAGTCTTACTTATCACAGTGAGAATTTTTATACTTAAGTTTATACCGCTAAATGTGGAGCGGGAGGGGGGAGGCTCGCTTGCACATTGAGGCGGGGTATATCATACGAAGCGAGGATGAGATACCGCTTGTATGAAGAAGCGAGGATGAGATGCCGCTTGTTAGGATGATGATTCATTCCTTTGTGATGACACGGATGATAGCGGTGATGTGTCCCGCTGTGTCGATTATATTCATTCCATTGTGATGACACGGATGATAGCGGTGATGTGTCCCGCTGTGTCGATTTTATTCATTCCATTGTGATGACACGGATGATAGCGGTGATGTGTCCCGCTGTGTCGATTTTATTCATTCCATTGTGATGACACGGATGATAGCGGTGATGTGTCCCGCTGTGTCGATTTTATTCATTCCATTGTGATGACACGGATGATAGCGGTGATGTGTCCCGCTGTGTCGATTATATTCATTCCATTGTGATGACACGGATGATAGCGGTGATGTGTCCCGCTGTGTCGATTTTATTCATTCCATTGTGATGACACGGATGATAGCGGTGATGTGTCCCGCTGTGTCGATTATATTCATTCCATTGTGATGACACGGATGATAGCGGTGATGTGTCCCGCTGTGTCGATTTGTATTTATAGCGACGGTTCATTCCGCTATATTGATTGGCGAGGGTTCATTCCGCCAGGTGTATTTATAGCGACGGTTCATTCCGCTATATTGATTGGCGAGGGTTCATTCCGCCAGGTGTATTTAGAGCGACGGTTCATTCCGCTATATTGATTGGCGATGGTTTATACCGCCGGACACGGATGATAGCGGTGATGTGTTCCGCTGTGTCGATGATGATGATTCACCTCTTTGTGATTATTGGTGATGATTCGTGCCGCCGTATATATAGATAGCGATGCCTCTTTCCGCTATTATGTGGACGATGATTCATGCTCAGGTGTATAGCGAGGTTTCATGCCACTTATTATATGACGAGGTGTCATGCCGTCGATTCTATAGCGAGGGATTGTGCCGCTATGTACTCAGCACAGGATTTTGCCGCCTTCGAGCGATGGATGCTGATTACGCACTATTATTGAGCGACGGAGACAGGTATGCCGCTATATTGTTAGCGATGAGGTATGAGATATTGCTATTCTATTAGCTTTATTGTATCTGGCATGCGTTGATATACATGTTTTATTATGCCTATTTTACTAGCATGATAGTGGATGACATGTATCGTCACTAGTTGACAATGCCTTAGATGCCATGAGTTGGCATGTATCGTCACAGGATGACGATGACGATGGTGTAGGAGATGTCTTATTAGACATGCATCATCGTTACGATGATCGATGCGTTGAGTATACGTATTCAGTGGTATGCCTTGGGTGCCAGTACCGAGCACAAGGTGGTGTGTACGGCACCGATTGACGTGACTCTTATACCGAGCGGGTTGCTCGAGGAATGGATGGTTGCGCTGTATATGTGATTGTACCGCAGCTTACGTTTGGGGTGATCATATTACGAGTGGTGATACCCTTGAGGTATGCTCGTTGGAATGGCTTTTCGCCATGTGCTTTGACGACAGGAGTAATCATGGAGGAAATTACTCGCTTTCTGTCGATGTGACATGTGGTGGACATGGTCACACCACCCTTGAGGGTGTTGGATGGGTCCTAAGGGAGTAGGATCAGGTTATGTTAAGTACATAGGGACATTGGAGTGTCCAGGGTGTATCGGCATTAGAGGAACGTTGGGTGCAGACCCACTACTCTATTGATTTTCTTCCCCCGGTATGGTGTGCCGTACGGAAGCATCCGTCTTGTTGGTAGGTTTGAGGTAAACCTAAAGAGGCAGAGACTAGGTTGTCTGCCGCGTGTGTGTAGCACCATGATGGGCTTGCTAGAACCGTCATACTGCTCGTTGGAACCAAGTTTGGCAAATCGTAAGGTGATACGATGTGGATTGTGGTGGACTCTAGTAGTCACCATGTCATTTTGAGGATGAGGTGGTGTATGCCTCACTGAAACGTGTATACGTTTATGTTTAATCTTGGTGAGACTTGTCTGGGACAGCTCAGGATGTTGGATTACCAACAAGAGAGTCATCAGGTCGTTATTGACTCAATCTAAGGGAATCCGTGTATTTGGGATGCAATGGGTGTTATTGTACCCAGTTTTTTTCCGAACAGTGGTTCGAGACTTGTGGATCTCGAGTTCGATGGCACTTCCCTTGTGAGGAAGGAGGTGGTATTATACCTATTGGGAATCTTCGAAAGATTCGGTAAGTTGGTGCATGTGGTGTTGATTTTGAGAATCACGCCGTGTTGTTGATCGTCGATTTCATCCTCCACTGGGTAGGAAATGACTCAGGATTGACGGTTGTGTTTGCGGCTTAAGGGTATGTTGTAGATACCTGAGCCAAGTGCATTGAGTATGCATGTGGTGTTCGTGCTGAGGCAGGTATACCGATGAGTATATGGATGCCAGTTGTTGATTTCCTTCCTGTCAAGCATAGAGTTATGCTATTTTAGGATGGTTAAATCTCTGATGAGAGATATGGAACACCTTGAGATTAGGAATCTCCATGGCACGATGATCATGAGGGATAATCGTGAAGTTAGTTGACTTCCCTTGAAGAGGGATTACCTTGTGTGGGTTAAGGTACTTCCTTATTGGTGTTTCCCTCCGAGTTATGCGATAGCCTTCCCAAGTTTGGATTGTTAAATCCTAGGATTATCAAGGGATGACAGGAATTCGGATTGGTTGGGTGTCACTGTCGACACAAGCGTTGAGGATGCAATGGGTTTATTGCATGCCCTTTCAGAATTTGAAACTCTGTGGAGTCTCGATTGTTTATTTCGACCAGGATGTGGTTCTTTGGATATCCGGAGGTGGACATCTTGTGAGATGTCTTTTGTGTGGATCGGTGGCCGTGAGTTGCCCGATCCGAGTTGCAGAGGGTGCAACTGCTCCTTGGATGGAGGTGGTCTGTATAGTGGGGACCAGGTTTGGTATGGATATACCGTGGAATGCTAGTGTTTTCCTCGTAATGATGTATGTTAGACATCGTGAGTCATAGTAAAGATATCATTGGATGATATCTACGATAGAATCGGGAGCGATTCGAATCCTTGCAGTTTCAGTTGACTAACTGCTTTTGGATTATTAGCGTTGAGTTGTGCTGACGCTCTTTGACGTTATGATGGATTTGGAAGTCTATTCCACTCCAGAGTTTGACACGAGGTCGACGTTTTTCACGGTTGAGGTGTCATTCAGGTTGCGTTCTTACTAGTTGTGTTAGAACTAAGGTGACTGTCCGATCTACAGTCGTAAGTATCGGTTGTGTTGCAGTCATGAGGGACTGACTTTTGGGATGACTCGCAACGCGGTACGTTTTACCTCTTGGGTGATATGTTGGTATTGGTAAGTCGCCTTGTTCAGAGTTGGTGCGAGGTAGGTACCCTTGCGTTTATTTATACGATTCTGATATGGTCAAGAATCGAGGTTCTGGCTTCATGTTGTTGTGTAGCCTGGGTGTTATGTGATACACCAGTGCTAATTTCGAGGACGAAATTCTTTTAGTGGGGGATATTGTGATGACCTGAGATTAGGGATGTTAATCCCGGAGTGTTAATAACCCGTAAAGTTGTTTTACGTGGCAATTGGAGTTTAATCGAGGTGTCGGGCCTTCTGGGCTCGTCTATTTGATTTGTTGGGATCATTGGATCCCGAGGTTGAGATCGTATTCTCATTTGGGTGAAAAACCTAAGAGTTGGGTTTTTGTTGTGTCTCGGGATCTCGGGTGCTGTGTGAGCACCGGTAGGGGATTTTGGAGTTAGAGAGAGAGTTTTTGAAAACAGATGATTTTTAAGGAATCATGATGTATTTGTGGGGTTATTAATTTTTCGGGGTATTTTTGCTATAAATACCAATGGAACCCAAAATTTTACACAAAAATTCATTTCAGCCCCTCAATTTTCTCTCTCCCCGCTCGCGACCCCTTCCCCGTCTGCAACAGCCGCCGCGCGCAAAAGCGGTGCGCCCGCCGCCGTCCGGTCGCCGTTCGGCGCGTCCGACCTACCCACGGCGTCGTCTCGGCGAGGCGCTTCTTTCCCCTCCATCAATTCGAAGTTTCATCGCGTGTGGAAGTCGGATTTTGCGGAAGTGCGCCGATCCCCAATTTCTAGGGTTCTTCGATTTTTCGTCCGATTTCTTCCGATTTCGTTTGGGTAACCTTCCTAACCCCCTTTTCCATGCTTGTGATGTATTTCCCTGCCTAATTGTGATTT
This sequence comes from Haberlea rhodopensis, assembly GCA_907163345.1. NCBI lineage: Eukaryota > Viridiplantae > Streptophyta > Magnoliopsida > Lamiales > Gesneriaceae > Haberlea > Haberlea rhodopensis. Next base: position 844,286 of record CAJQUN010000092.1, read on the forward strand.
ATTGGCTCGAATTTATTCGAATTTCGTTGGTTGTGGTTCGAATTTTTGGATGTGTGGGTGAAGTGGGTTCGAAAATTGTGATCTTTGGAAGGGGTGTGGCGATTCTTGTTATGGGTCATTTATTACATGAGTAGATGTATTGTTGATGCTTAATTGAGTTCGAATTTAGGGCTTGAAATTCGAAAATTTGGGGGTTTGGCATGTGGGATGATTATTCATGCTATGGATTGATTAATTCACATTTTAGATGAATTATGGAATTATTCGGGTTCGATTTGTGAGATTTGGGTTCGATTTTTGTAGGGCATTCTTGAACAAATTTCGATATTGTCTCATTTATTTCCCTCCCTGCATGTACCCTGCCCCGGGTCTTTTTAGAGGTTAATTGTCGTGTGTTGACAATATTTTGAGGGATATGGGTGTGCTTGAGCATGGGTTGCATGTTCGTAAATAATTGTGAATTATTTATCGTGTTAGCACATCATTCCTCGGGGCATGGAACTCGGGCAAGGTTTGGCTCGGACTTCGGAGATTTAAGGTACGTGCGACGTACGAGCATTTCTATATGTTAGGGCATTTGTGAATGCATAATGAAATTCGATTTCGCGCATGAGGATTATATATATATATGTTGATATAGCTAAGGAATGACCCAAATCTTGATATCGCCGCTTGTAGCGTGCGTGACCCTAGAGTAGGATGACTCTTACATGATATATGGGGTACTGGGTTTATATGACCATTGTAGGGCATTTGAGATGCCTGAGAATGATCGTGGGATCATGTTTTCATTATAAGACATTTGAGATGTCTAGGTATAATGGAAAATTTGTAAATAATGCTAGGCATTTAATCTATTTATGATTAATAGCGAGGCTATGAAATCAGTGCTAGATATTGAGATATCTGCTTTGCATGAATGATGAACTTGGAATCATAATTATTGATATTCGAGAACTAGGCATGCAATGAGTTAAATCAATGCGTTGATTTACTGATTTTTGAGATTTGATGAGTTTGATGATTGTAAGAACAGGGACAGTACACGGAATCCCGGATGAGGATGTTGCCATCCAGGGAGTATCATTTAAATTTCATTACTATTTACTTGTGTTGTAAATTATGAAATTCATTATTGTGATTATGAGATTTTGTGTATTGGTATGCTCACCCCGTTGGGGCTGTCTCTGTTGGGGCAGGTGAACAGGTGCATCGATGCTGTGGAGCTGAGCTCGAGCTGTTGATTGGATGTACTCACAGGATCGTGGTACCAGGGCTTGATGGAGCACGGTATCGTATAGAGTACTTATATACACCCGAGCTTTATATACACATTTATGATGCTCGCATGTGAGCACGGACATTCTTGTATATGGGTTGTATATAAAGGCATGAGCCTTCCTCTCTTTCATTATATGTTGCATGCAATTGTGGTAGAATTGCTAATGATATGAGAGTCGTTATTGTATTATGTGGGTGTTGAGACCCATTATGTCGTCATATGTATGATGTCTTCCCTGGCTGGGAATTTACTTTGTATTACTGCTGTCTGATGAGTATTATGTTTTCCCTGGCCGGGAATTATATTATGTGTTGTGCTTTTATTTCGGGATAGCTCTATTTATGGGGAGACTCTGCCCAAATTTTTATAAAAGTCCACAATGTGAAAAGTGGCAAAAAGGGATGGTATTGGGCGAACTTTGTGAGTCTATTTCGTTGTTAGGCTGATGACCTTATAACATTGAGTGTTAAAGGAATTATTTTGAAATTGCCATGCAATGATAGAGTATCATCTGAGCTTCCCGATTGGCTTTTTATTGAAAGCATGTGCCACACATAGTGGTTAATACACTAATTATGGTTTAAGGGCTTGGGGTCCTTACACATTACAATATCATCGTCATCCCGTGACGGTACATATAAATACATGACATCCATAATAATGTTAACAATATGTCATAACTCATCGCTAATAAGATAGCGGCATACATGTATTCCTCGCCCAATAACGGTACGCAATCAGCACCCATTGCTATAAAATCAGTGTAATACCCCCGAAATGTTATATGATTATGTGCTATGATGATTTATGTTAAGGTTAAGGGTTGTGGTGTAATTAATTTGGGGGAAACATAATTACGATATGATGATATGAATTAGGGGGCATGATATGTGTTTTAAAGGATGTATTAATTTAAATGAAGTTGTTAAATATCGAGTGAGGATATTTTAATACATCGTACTAAATACCGGGATACAATTAAACACCACATGACCACCCCAACCCTCACCACCCCCTCTCGGCCACCTCACCCCCCAACTAGGCCAACCCATCCCCCCACTTGCACAACCCATGCTTTCTTCTCCCCTCACCACTCCACCTCCAATCAATTGCTCCCCTTCTTCTTTCCCCATAAAAAACGTCCAGGCAAGCTGCTAAGAGAGGGAAAAAGGCTGGTAAGAAGGTGTCCAAATCCTTACAAAAAAGAGGAGCAAAAAGAGAGGGAACCATCCCAGGTACCGGCACCGTCAAGGAGATAAAGTCTGTTGACTCCTCCTCCTTTTGAAAAGGTACGTAAGAGGCGTACGGGCATCGGACGGTAACACACATCTTTATACTACAACTATGCTTTTATTGCATGAGTATTCACGATGAAATGATGATGTTTATACGATGTTTACACGATGATGTTTATACGATGTTTATACGATGAAGTTCATACGATGTTTATATGATGATGCTTATACGATGCTTATATGATGACGTTTACACGATGTAATTGTGGTAAGATGCCACGGGGTAAGATTGATCGCTTTTATTTTAAACAATTTATTCCAATCTAGCGATTTTAGACCGCAAGTGCACGGTGTCAAGTTTTAGTATAGATAGGAAGATACGGATTGTCGAACCCACAGGGACTAACAAATAATTACCAAATAAGATGTCTTTTAACTATATTTAACCTACGATAATAAATTGATAATTAAACTAAACTAATTTAAACTACTCTAATCCAACCAAGTCAATAAAAGTAAACGAGAAAAATCCACAAGATAAGATTATCGAGACTTTGGCTCACCAATGTAATTCCCTACAATTCTCGATTGAATATTCAAATATTTCTAAGGTGACGAGTTCTCCCAATTTATCTAATACACTCTCTCGAGCTATATTAAACCTAACACCAAATTGCAGTAAGTAACTCTCGTTCACTTATTTAACAATTCAATGTTGCATAAGATCCATGAAAACTCCTAGCTTTCAATTATAAAAATCTATGGCTATCACGCATGTATTTGACGTCATCTCTCGATCTCGGTCTTAAATCCATGGTATGAATTATTAATTCCGTATCATAGAATCATCTCTCGATCTCAATTATGATACTAACATCATTCAAAGGTAATCACTCCTCTAAAAGCATGAAGAACATAAAACATACGCAAAGAACTATAAGAATTCAATCATTAAATCATAAAATCGAAGGTTCATAACAAAGGATTCGCCTAGCCTCGATAAATAAAATTAGTTCAACATATTAAATCAAAACAAATCAAAACTAAGAATTAAAGACAAAGAAAAACTCCCAGCGTCGACTCCGGTTGTAGATCTTCGCTCCGTTTCTTGCTTCCTTCTCGATCGTCTCTTTTTATCGCCTTGTTGGGTTGTTCCAAATCCTAGGATGAAGGGTTGATGAAGGTTGGTGATGGTGATATATGGAAGAAAGATGGAGGTTATGGTGGAGGTTTTTACGTGTGGTTTGTGAAGGAAAAGGGGGATGTGGTGATGGTGGATGAAGGTGAAGAAAGGTTGGACGTGTGTATGGTGTGGAAGAATGATGGAGGCTATTCCCTAGGTTCAAATCTGATGATCCACTTGAGTAGGTCTCGTTCCTCCTTTTAAAAATCCCGTGCATCAAATAAGGAAAACAGTCCAAAATTTCCAAAATTCATCAGGCGTAATGACGCCTCCGAAGTGTCGTAGTTACGCCTGTCGATGTGTCAACAAATCTGGCTTCCCACGTGATAGGCGTAATTACGCCTCCAAAGTGGCGTAATTACGCCACTTAAATTTTCAAAAGCCGTGGGCTAGGCGTAGTTACGCCTCAAAGTAGGCGTAATTACGCCTGTTGAATTAATTCAATGATGTTTCTTCGCCTTTTTTCAGCTTCTGGCGAGTTTCGTATTTTGGCCATAACTTTCTCATATGAACTCCAAATTTGATGAATCAGCTGTCCACGCGAAGATAAGAGAAAGTTCTACAACTTTTATATGGACCACATTTCCAAAACATGGCTCGAACATATAGTAATCTGAGGAGAAAGGAGCAACATGTGTCTTAGATTCTGGTTTTTTCCTCTTTTCTTCAACTTTATTCATTCTTTCATCATTTTTGGTTCATTTCTTCTACTTTTATGCATTTCAACATTGATTCCTGAAATATAGAAATATATACCATAAACCGTAAAATAATCCAAGAATCAACACCAAAACATATACATATCATAGCCGAAAAACGCGTAATATTCAACCCTATCAACTCCTCCAAACTTATCACTTAATCGTCCTCGATTAAGCATTAAAATCATAAGGTAGAGTTCATTCTTGATATTTGAAACAATTATTTCATGACTTGCTTATTCTCAGAAATCTCATGCACATATACAAAAGTTGACAAGACATGTTTTCTCCTAATTCAAGCAACATCTCTCAAAATCGGAAAGTGTGTGTGTGCTCTAGTCAATCTCAAGTTTCATGCACATGTTCAAGATCAAATCATGCTAATCAACTCAAAGTCGAGATTATCATCCAGCATTACATAGGCCTATTTTCAAACAACTTCTCCACTAATGATAGTTACTCCCTAGACTTGGATCAAAAGGACTTTTTAAGCTTGTAATGTAAGGCCTTTGGTGTTAGCTTCAAAGAAAAGATAGGGTAAGCGCAAAGAAGAGAGTATAATCATTTACAGTTCAAATTTTTCGCACACATCGAGCTTTTCTTCTTTTTCTTTTATAGCCTTGGCCACTTTGGGTCTTATTTAGTCAATCTTTTTCTCAAGGCTTTTTATTTATCTTTTTCTTTTCTCATTCATCATTTTTTTCAATAAGCTCATCAAGATATAACAATTCAAGTGCATCGAATGATATTCATTATACTCCCTTAGGGTAAGGATAACTTTTTTCATTTAGGCTCAAGGGTAAGTATAATGAGTTTGCCAAGAATGTCGAATGGGGTCTAATTATATGCAATGCATATACCATTCTTTTTTCAATAAAGCTCAAATGGGACACTAGGGATTGATATGAATCATTGTAAGCTTGAAAGGCTCAAACGTTCAAAGATCGCCTAGATCATTTCCAAGTCAAGTTTGTAACTATAAAATTTCGCCTCAAAGTGTCATCATCAAATAAGTTCTAGGATAACTCTAAGATGCTCAAGACAAATCATCAAGTTCACAACAATTATCACTATTCAACATGCAATCCACAAGATCATGACTCATTGTGCTCAAAGTATTCCTCATTCTTGACATGCTAACTCAAATTAGGATATTCATGTACAAGTCCAATCACAAATCAAGTTCATATGCATAGTGAGATCAAAATCCTCATTGAATAGTCACTACTATAATTCATTCTTTTCTCAAGTTTGAACTCATAAAAAAAAAAATTTAGCTCATAATAATCGGACGATTCAAGTGTCATTTAAGCACGCAACATGTGGTTAAAACAAGTAAAACATGCAAGCTACTACTCCCCCAAACTTAAATCAAACATTGCCTCAATGTTTAAAAGAATTAAAAGGGAAAAAGTGAACTCCCCTGATCAAGACGCTTGCATGAGGGTTGAGGAAGATTTGCTTTTGAAAGCTCCACTGTTGTAGGGATTCATCGCACCAACTAAGTACCTAGCAAGAGAAGAATGCAAATGGTAAAATAGTCGACTTGAGAGATAAACAAAACTAAAATGCAAAAACTGAAAAAGTAAAATAAAACTAAATAACTAAAGGATACGCTTGGGTTGCCTCCCAAGAAGCGCTGATTTTTAGTCGTCGGCTTGACCATCAGAAGCAACCATCAAAGAGCGGCTGCCGCCCATAGTAAGTATCGTATGATACCACTAATGGGTCTTCATTCAGTATGCCCTCAAGATTGGCAAGATTGTAGCAGTGTAAGCTCGTCGCTCCAACAACATTCGTCTTTAAATGGCAGGCATGGGAGAATGATTCTTGATTTGGCTTTGCATTTTGGAGGATGTAGTGCGGTGAAGTTGGCATCGATGGAAAATAAGGATCCACATATGGCATAGAACATGTCTCCATCGATGGGCTCAAATCAGAATCTTCGAACGTCTCTTCCTTCTCCAACATCACATTCGACTCATCTTCACATGGGAACTCCTCGGATAACATCTCTGAAGTTAGCTCAATCTCTTGTAGAGGCTCAAGTTCCCTCGACTCTTCCACACTAGTAGGATCACTCCCCCAAACTTGGTTGGTTGAGTGATCGTCATCATATAACCAAACTTGATTCGTCGCCTCTTGATTTGTAGCCCTCATCTCTTCCTCTTGGTAGCTAGTTGAAATTGTTTCCATGAGGACCGCCATTTGCTGCTCCAGGTGACGCATAGAGTTGGTTTGGCACTCCAAACTGTTATCAGTTGATGCCATGAATCTCACTAAGGTATCCTCTAACTGAGTTGTGACATCTGCAGAACTATCTCTCCTCTCTTCGTGATGTTCAAATGGTTGTGGCATATCAATAGGATAGTGAGGCTCCGGTGGGTATTGGTGACTCCAACCTTTTAGTGAAGGATCACAATGCCAGTGAAGATCGAAGTCCGCCATATCATTGAACAGGTGCACCACACTGTCCTCATCTCTATCAACCAGGGGACTCCCAGTCATCAGTGCTCCGCTCAATACCCATTCTCGTGTCTGTGCATCCAACCCTTTGAAGAAATATTGCAGGAGAGTGTAGTTCGAAAAGTTGTGATACCGGAATGTGTTGGCCAATTCATTGAATCTCTCCCAAACAGCGTAGAACGGCTCGGAACGTTGTTGGGCAAAGCTTGTGAAGGCTTGTTGATGTAGCATCTCCAAGTACCTCACAAGACAAATAAACAAAAACAAAATAAATATATACAAATCCTTTTTCTTTTTGTTTTCGAAATATATAAACAAAAATGGTTAAATTACAGTCAAAGAACCTAGTATGATATTACTAAAGTTAGTCCCCGGCAACGGCGCCAAAAACTTGATCGCTTTTATTTTAAACAATTTATTCCAATCTAGCGATTTTAGACCGCAAGTGCACGGTGTCAAGTTTTAGTATAGATAGGAAGATACGGATTGTCGAACCCACAGGGACTAACAAATAATTACCAAATAAGATGTCTTTTAACTATATTTAACCTACGATAATAAATTGATAATTAAACTAAACTAATTTAAACTACTCTAATCCAACCAAGTCAATAAAAGTAAACGAGAAAAATCCACAAGATAAGATTATCGAGACTTTGGCTCACCAATGTAATTCCCTACAATTCTCGATTGAATATTCAAATATTTCTAAGGTGACGAGTTCTCCCAATTTATCTAATACACTCTCTCGAGCTATATTAAACCTAACATCAAATTGCAGTAAGTAACTCTCGTTCACTTATTTAACAATTCAATGTTGCATAAGATCCATGAAAACTCCTAGCTTTCAATTATAAAAATCTATGGCTATCACGCATGTATTTGACGTCATCTCTCGATCTCGGTCTTAAATCCATGGTATGAATTATTAATTCCGTATCATAAAATCATCTCTCGATCTCAATTATGATACTAACATCATTCAAAGGTAATCACTCCTCTAAAAGCATGAAGAACATAAAACATACGCAAAGAACTATAAGAATTCAATCATTAAATCATAAAATCGAAGGTTCATAACAAAGGATTCGCCTAGCCTCGATAAATAAAATTAGTTCAACATATTAAATCAAAACAAATCAAAACTAAGAATTAAAGACAAAGAAAAACTCCCAGCGTCGACTCCGGTTGTAGATCTTCGCTCCTTTTCTTGCTTCCTTCTCGATCGTCTCTTTTTATCGCCTTGTTGGGTTGTTCCAAATCCTAGGATGAAGGGTTGATGAAGGTTGGTGATGGTGATATATGGAAGAAAGATGGAGGTTATGGTGGAGGTCTCTACTGCTTTTTCTGGATTTGTTACCCTTCTCTGTCGGCGAAGGCCTCGCAAGGGATTCGAAACAGCTCCTCCCCGAGGATCTGTTCCTGCCCGTGTTATGGTCCGGACTCTGCACCAGGGTAGCTAATGATGTTTGTTTTTGTTGCCGGTAGCTCCGGGAGGTGGATTCAAAGCAGAGAGGCAGCCCTCGTGCCCGGAGGCTCGTACATTCAAGGGAGTGAGCCATCCTTATACTAAGGATAGCTCCCGACCATTGAATGATCCTTCAATAGACTTTATGAAGCCCTTTTAAGCCATTAAAAGCCAGTTAAGGATGCCTTAAGGTAGTTGTTGCTTCTTTAGTTAGTGTTGCTAACCCCGTAGGGCCATTAAGTTAAGGAGTTAAAGTAGCTACCATACCATACCATTAAGAGTAGTAGTCAAGGACCTCTCCCGGTAACCGATTAACTTCATTACTCTCGGGATCGGGTTAGAGTAGAGGGAAGGAAAAGGGGGCTGTGGTGATGGTGGATGAAGGTGAAGAAAGGTTGGACGTGTGTATGGTGTGGAAGAATGATGGAGGCTATTCCCTAGGTTCAAATCTGATGATCCACTTGAGTAGGTCTCGTTCCTCCTTTTAAAAATCCCGTGCATCAAATAAGGAAAGCAGTCCAAAATTTCCAAAATTCATCAGGCGTAATGACGCCTCCGAAGTGGCGTAGTTACGCCTGTCGATGTGTCAACAAATCTGGCTTCCCGCGTGATAGGCGTAATTACGCCTCCAAAGTGGCGTAATTACGCCACTTAAATTTTCAAAAGCCGTGGGCTAGGCGTAGTTACACCTCAAAGTAGGCGTAATTACGCCTGTTGAATTAATTCAATGATGTTTCTTCGCCTTTTTTCAGCTTCTGGCGAGTTTCGTATTTTGGCCATAACTTTCTCATATGAACTCCAAATTTGATGAATCAGCTGTCCACGCGAAGATAAGAGAAAGTTCTACAACTTTTATATGGACCACATTTCCAAAACATGGCTCGAACATATAGTAATATGAGGAGAAAGGAGCAACATGTGTCTTGGATTCTGGTTTTTTCCTCTTTTCTTCAACTTTATTCATTCTTTCATCATTTTTGGTTCATTTCTTCTACTTTTATGCATTTCAACATTGATTCCTGAAATATAGAAATATATACCATAAACCGTAAAATAATCCAAGAATCAACACCAAAACATATACATATCATAGCCGAAAACCGCGTAATATTCAACCCTATCAAAGATGCCCCACATGGTAAGAGGCCATGCGATGTATTGTGGTAAGATGCCACGGGGTAAGATGCCCCACATGGTAAGAGGCCATGCGATGTATTGTGGTAAGATGCCACGTGGTAAGATGCCCCATATGGTAAGAGGCCATACGATGATATTGTGGTAAGATGCCACGGGGGTAAGATGCCCCATATGCATGATTATAAATCAGGGACAACAATAAGAAGTTAATGAGAAATCCAGCATATTTACTTAACAAATATTTCATGCATTTGCTATGATGTTTTTATGATGCTAAGTAAGATTGTATATGCTCATGATGTGTTGTCCTTGTAGGTACACTTTTGGACGAAAGGACTAAGGGTCGGGTTGAGGCAGTGAGCTACGAGGGACACAGGAATGCATAGGATTCAAGTTATGATTAGTATCTACTCTAGGAGTAGTGTAAATCTAAATGACATTTTTTTAGAATGTAATGAATTATTTTTGAAGTTTTGTATTTTGGCCTGTAATCCTGTTAGCTCGTGTAACAACCAAAACCTTAAGATGTTACCTTAATGCATGATTAGTCCTTCTTATGTCTTTTAATCACTGTTAAGGTGGGAAGACCCCACAATCAGCGACATAAGTCCTCGCTATATAGAATCAGCGGAATGAAACATCGCTATATAGAATCAGCGGAATGAAACGTCGCTATATAGAATCAGCGGAATGAACACTCGATAGAATCAGCTGAATAGATCGTCGCTGTAGGATCAACGGGATAGACCATCGCTATAGAGTCAGCGGCATAAATCATCGCTATAGATATCCGGCGGCATGAACCATCGCCATAGAACTAGCGGAATGAACCATCACTATATATATACCCGACGACATGAACCATTGCCAAAAGACTAGCGGAATGAACCATCGCTATATATATACCAGGCGCTATGAACCATCGCCAAAAGACTAGCGGAATGAACCATCGCTATATATACCCGACGGCATGAACCAACGCCAAAAGACTAGCGGAATGAACCATCGATATATATACCCGGCGGCATGAACCATCGCCAAAATAATCCTCGCTTCGACATACCTAGCGGCATTATATCCCTCGCAACAAACAACAAATACTCTTCATCGCTAGGGTATGACAGCGGCATGATTACCCCTTGCTTCGACATATTAGCGGCATAATATCCCTCGCTATAATATGACAGTGGCATGTACATCGCTTCGACATATTAGCGGCAAATATTCTTCATCGCTATAATATGACAGCGGCAAGTATTCCATTATAATACCCCTCACTTTGACATGACCGCAGCATCAATACCCCTCGCTTCGACATATCAGCGGCATAATATCCCTCGTTATAATATGACAATGGCGTGTTCTTCGCTTCTACATATTAGCGGCAAATATTCTTCATCGCTATGATATGGTAGCGGCAAGTATTCTATCATCGCTTCGTCATGAAAGCGACAAGTATTCTTCTTGATATCTCATCATACCTGTATCAATATAAAGATATCAATATGCACAGTTATTATCACAGTTCACAAATTCTACTACGTTATATCAGCGGCTCTATGATATCCCTCACTTCGACATATCAGCGAACCTCGCTACGATATGACAGCGGTAAATATCCTGATAACATCGCTAGTCGATATACCCGTAGTAGTACCACAGTTGCAATACCTTTGCAAGCACAATACCCCATGTGTAAACTGCCCATACCTGTATCCAAAATCATAGGGTAACCATACCAGATTGTGCCATTGCCTGTTCCATTATCCACCATTTCATGTCCTCAGAAAGCATATCCAATTTCTCATTCCCTGATTTTCCTACAAAATCAGATTCCTCAGCACTTATTACATCAAGTGCCAAACATTACCGTTAATGTCATCCCATCGTATCTCATACGATCCCTGCAACCACCATGGTTAGCAATAACACATTCCATTTACTATCCCATGTCATAAACGCACATAAGCAAAAACAGTTGTCACACCAGACTTGTAAGACCCCAACTCTTAAAGACGACATTTAAGCATTTAAGACGTCATTTGTGTATGTGAAAATTCATTCCTTAAAAATTCTCACTACATGCTTCACATATACCCTATGACTTTTATAAAAATTTGGGCAGAGTCTCTCCATAAACTTGACTCTCCAAAAAAAATGAACAGACATATATCATCACCATGACAATAATAAAATCCCGAACAACACATCCTCATATAATTAAACTCCAACCTTCACCCAAAATAAATTCATCTGCTCAAATCATAAATCATAATCTCCTCAAATAAAGTGCATCTATGACACCCGAATGAAAGGAGAATCATTAAGACATATATACAGATCATATTCAGGCATTAGGATGCTCACAAATGAGCAATGAATAAACGAGAATAAATCTACTCGCATACAATCACATCACCCTTTACTAATACTAATATCATGCTCCTGGTAGTATTCCACTCCGATGGCTCGAACTCACTTAAGAATCGATGTCATACCTGCTTTACCTGTTTCATAGAAACAGCCCCCCCACATAGAGTGAGCATACTCCAACTCAATAATCATTCACGCATCAATATACAAAATTGTAATGCAACAATTAAGGTTAGTGAAAATCTATAAAATATACTCCCTGTACAATTCCGAACCGGCATAGCCATCACGACCTGTTCCTGTTTCAATCTTATACACTTTCATAAACATCAAGTTCAGTATCATTATTCAAAACATGATACTCATCAATGCAATAAATTCAATATAATCACAATTCATCCTTTATGCTCAATCATAACGAATCTCATATAAAAGGCAACTCTGCCTATCAGTTAATCTCATTCTCAACCATTTCTCATATCGATCATGCCAAAGGCATCCTACCCAACTCCATATCCGGACCACGTACATTTACGTGTCCACCATACCACATATATCAAACCCAATTCGCATATTCATTTTCTTATATTCAGTTATCACAATTCAACAATACATGAATACTGGAAAATATGAAATAATTCATCTTATACCTACTCGTACGTCACTACGTACCTTATAGTCGACAACATGAACAAGCTACCCTTGACTTCCAGAAGTTCATGGAGTATCTATATCGAATATCAATTCAATATTAGCGCATTAATAATATCAATAGGTAATTCTAATTCCCAATCTAATACCGTGAATCGATAGCTCAATAAAATTGACATTATCACATAATCAAGACAATCTATATTACTCAAATCAACTACACAGTTAGTTCATACATTCGTCATTCAAATACTCAATAAAGTCTCCAATTCATGCTATTGCACACATGCAATTATATTCATTAATATACACTTTAATACATGTTTATAACACATATTAACATCTCTCTCATCTATTCATACTACTACTCAAACTCAAAGGTATAAACATCTCATACCATTGACCAACACCCACTAAGAAACTATAATGCTTTTAAGTTTGAAAGTATAGGATTTTCACCCCCAAATGATCAATGCTTTAGGCCAACACTTGAACACCATTTAGACATATTATCAAACACCTCATGAGCATGATTTTCAAGCCCACAATAGCCCTAAAACTCAGCCATAAAAGCCCCAATTGTTCGGCCATCACAACACACACATTCTTGATCCATTATAACACATAATCCCTTACCACAATCTGCAGAATTTATGAACTAAAAAGGCAGCATGCTTAACAAACTGAACCACATAAAATTGAACAACATAGCAGCAGAAATTTTCGAGTTCAAAACATCAACAAATCAAGCCAAAAGCAGGGAAAATCTTTGACTCAAAGCAAGAAGAAATCGAGCCACTACAGCAGATTTCAACATATGGCAGTAGACATGCAAGCAACAGATTTCGAACCATATTAGCTTAGATTTTTCGAAACAAGATGCAACAAATTTTGGCCAAGAACAATCAGAAAAACTTGAGCAAAACAACAAGATTTTCGAACCATAAGGGGGCAGATTTTCGACCCTTATCAGTGGAATTTTCGACCCATAAACTCAGCACATATTTTCGAACATAACTTGGCACAAAATCGAATAATAATCGTGCAAGAATCGAAGAATAATGTAAGGCCCAACCCCTTAACTTGTCATTAGTGCATTTATGACGTCGTATGAGCATAAAAATTTTCATTTCTTTAAAGAATCATTACATGCTTCACATAAACCCCTGACTTTTATAAAAATTTGTGCAGAGTCTCCCCATAATTTGGGCTATCTAAAAATATAACACATCACTAAAACTAACTCCCAGCAAGGGAAAAACACAATACTAAAAGAACATAAGTAAGTTCCCGGCCAGAGAATACATAGTACTAAGGAGATATAAAAAGTGGACTTCAACACCATTATACAGTCCATATACACGACTCCAAGTGCTCACATACGAGCAACAAATAAATAAATGCCAATTAATATGCATAAATAGTATATGCCTTCAACCCATATTCAAACCACAAACCACACTCCGGGGAGCAGCATCGTTCAACGAGTTCAAGCTTACCATCCCAAGACGCCGTAGTACATGTCGTACCTGTTCTACCTGTTTCAACAGAAACAACACCCCACACAGGGTGAGCATACCAACATCACACTACACATATCATAACAATGTATAAAGTTCATGATATCACAATTTAAGAGTATCGAAAATCTATAAGATGTACTTCCTTTGAAGTTCTGAATCTGTACAACTTCCACGCAATGTTCCTGTTTCAAGCTTACACGCTTTTATAATATCAAGTTTAGTATCGTCATTGAGAATATGATACTCAACCACACGATGAATTCAATACAATGAGAATCTGTTATTTATGCTCAATCATAAATAATTCCATATCAATGCAGTTCCGTCTATCAATCTATCATTCAACACTTTCTCATACTGGTCATGCCAAAGGCATCCATACCCACTCCATGTCCGGACCACGTACATTTACGTGTCCACCATACCACATATAACAAACTCAATTCACATATTCGTTTCCTTGTATTCAGTCATCACAATCATTCACATATTCGTTCCCTTATATTCTGTAATCATAATTATTCACATATTTGTTCCCTTATATTCAGTCATCACAATTATTCACATATTCATTCCCTTATATTCAGTCATCACAATTATTCACATATTCGTTCCCTTATATTCAGTCATCATAATTCAACAATTTATGAATAATGAAATATGAAATAAATCATATTATACCTGCTCGTACGTCACTACGTACCTTATAGCCGACAACATGAACAAGCTACCCTCGACTTTCAGAAGTACATGGAGCATCTACATCGAATATCAATTCAACATTAGCTCACTAATAATACAATTGTTATCAATAGGTATTTCCAACTCCCAATCTAAAATTGATAACTCAATAAAATGGACATTGTCACATAATCAAGACAATCTATATTACTCAAATCAACTATATAATTAGTTCATAGCTTTGCCATTCAAATACTCAATAAAGTCTCCAATTACTCAAATCAACTATATAATTAGTTCATAGCTTTGCCATTCAAATACTCAATAAAGTCTCCAATTCATGCTATTGCACACATGCAAGTATATTCTTTAATACACACTTTATTACATGTTTATAACACACATTAACATCTATCTAACTCACCTATTCACACAATGACACAAGCCCCAAGTTATTAGCATAACAAACCATAGCCCAACACTCCTCAAAACACAACCATGATATAAGCCAAAAAGTAGATTTTGTTACTACACAATTAGTAGAGTTTGGCCACCACTTGAACACCACTTACGCCTATTATCAAACACTTTATAAGCATGATTTTCAAGCCCCATTAAAGCCCTAATTTTCGTCCATCATAGCCCCTAAAAGTCAGCCATTCAATTCCCCTCAGTTAAACCGTTATAGCACACAAATTGATCCATAAAAACACATAACTCCCTTCAAACAATCTGCTGAATTTTTGAAAAGAAACATGGCATAAACTCTTACATAATAGCAACATAAAAATCGAACCAAGTAGTAGGAAAATCGATCCATGTACATCAAGATTTTCGAACCAACCCAGGTGTAAAGATTGAACCATTTCAGCAAAGAATTCATGCCATGACAGCAAGGTGCAAACTCAGCAAGGTGCAAACTCAACATACAGTATAATCTACATTTCAAAACAGCATGAATTCGATCAAGAAGAGCAGCCTCATTCGATCCAAAAACAAGGGAAAATCGAAATGAAATTAAAGCCAGTTTATGCAACTAAATCCACTTATGTTTAAACTAGTTAAAATGCCAATCCAAGAGGTAGAAATCGTTTAAACAACAATCAAAATCCATCTATCATAGTGGCAAAACTGATCGTCCTTCTACCCCAAACCAGAATGAAATTCGAACCAAACCTACATAACAATCTAGTATAACATTGAACCGATTTACAGTAAGATTTTTGAGCCCTAATCAACGTAAAATTCGAGCTGAAACTATAGAGATTTTGCACCCCAAAACCGCACACAACTCGCCAAAAAAAAAGCAAGAACATGCGAGCAAGAATCGATCCCAACAACAAAATAATTCAAGGAATAAGAAAAGTGAACTTGCACACACGATACCTTGGAAAACTCGTGCTGGAACAGGGGAGAAATTCCGTTCTTCCAGTCGAGAGAAGGCGGCAAAGTGAAGGGCTCACGCAGCGACGTGAAGGAGAAAAGAAGGGAAAGAAATCGTGAGGTTTAGTGTGTGTTTGTGGTGTGGTGTGTGTTATACTCCAACCCTTATTTAATTTAAAACAAACACAACTTAATTCAACTCAACCCCTTACAATTTCAATAAAATCTCAACCTATATTAATCTTGATATTAATAAGAAGAATTCCCTCGAATTCAATCTACACTATAGATTCAATTCGGGAATCATTTATCACAACTCCAGTACAAATATGGTTTCCAAGAATTTAATCTGTAATTATTTCATAACTACCGTAATTACTATCAAATAAATAATTATAAATTATTCCGAGCATCACAATTCTCCCAAACTTAATAAAATTTCGACCTCGAAATTTAAATGCATTCTTACCATAAAAACCAACAGTAAAAATTTACATACCAGTATACAGCTCAAGATAATGACTTTACCATCTATAGGATGACAGTCATCCGCATCATCACGGCTCACACATGTGCCCCATTACACCGACGATCGCAAGACTGCAAATCACATCACTTTACCATATTTCAATATTAGCACTCAATGAGCTAACATGTATTAGTACCATGTCATGTAAATCATTACAAGATTAATATCATCATATAATCGCTAAATCATGCAATCCATGCATATCACGTGTATATCAGAATGTATGACGATACACCAACCTTTTATTGTATAATTAACCTCTTACCTGTGTGGTTGTAAATTTATGCAATACATACCAACCTCGTCATATCGCACGTCACCCTTGTCTGTATGAAATAATGATACTCTTGAGCCCTTAAACATCAACTTCTCGTATATCATCTTCTGGTTAGTATCTGGCGGAATGCAATTACTAGAAAGCCCATTAGTAATTCTCATACGTATATCAACATTATACGCACAACAACCACATATCATCAATATCAAATCATAATGAATGGTCTAACACGAATATTCTTACCTCACGATTATACACACATAGCATCATAATATCGTTCATCCCTCAAATTTATCTCATAACTCATCATTTATTCTTATCTACTTGGATAAGTTATCTTGTACTGTCCATCGCTCCTTACTAATCACTTGCATATAAGCCATTTAAAACAAGGCATCAACATCAATATCGAATAATTGGTCTCATACCTTTATAGGTGAAGTCATCTACAATATACAATAGCATGATAGTATCATGCTCATCACAGTACACACATGCTCTTAAGCATCAACTTCCGCATTTCATCACCCAACTATCATCTGTCATGGGACAAGTACGAAATAAACTCATTAGTATTTCTCAAATACTCATAGCATAACCATGTACCTTGTCATTTATGCATTTTGATATTCATAATGTTTCCATCATCAAACATTAATTCCCTGCGTCAAAAGTTTCACGCAATCCTATACACATCATGCTATAGCATACTATCACATATCTGGATGATTGAAATTCAACATAAGAATCAATTGCATGCCTCAATGACGCAATTCATTTCAATCTTTAACTCATTCTCGAAACATAAGAAATCATTAATCATGAATGTTCACAAAGATCATATGTCCACACACGACATTCATAGTGATCCCGATCACGTCATCCCGTGGCGTACCCATTAATCTCATGCCAGCATGATCATGTTCACCTACTAATCCTACAATATACCAATCTAGGATGCTTTTCACAGTAATAAATACAATCTCAAGCGATTATCATTTTTCGTTATTCCATCTGTACAATTGATTCTCAAAATTAATATAACTCACTGAGATAATGCATTCAGCATCTATCAACATGTATTAACATATATTCACAGGCCAAACCAAACGTAATAGTTTACCTCAACTCCTTGTTCCTCTGGAACATTTCAATATTCTCTTGGGCCTACATCTCATGTACCCAAGGAACAACAATAACAGTACACTAATACTCGTGCTAACATAATAGCAGCACATCAATATTCATCGCCCAATGGCGGCACCCTAATATTCATTGCTAACACAATAGCAATACATCAATACTCATCACCAACACTGGCATGCATAATTTCAGCGCCACTACGGCATCCATATAATATCCATAATCACAATGAATAAAATTACATTCTTAAAACAATAAGATGTAATAACACACTGTACACAGTGGATCAACACTCGATCCTTTAAACCGCCCCTGTTCTCAACATAAATATTCCACAAAATATAATTTCATATCAATACACAATTGATATACTCATCATCAATAATATGGCCGTCCAAAAATATTCATTGTCTCGACATAACAGCGGCATTCACAATATTCCCATCGCTTCGATATGATAGCGGTAAATATTATAAATCTCAAATATCACAATATAATCATACCATCATCTCGCCAATAAATGTCATCAATATATCGGTATCAATCACACCCAACTATTGAATGAAAGAAAACAATAATGTCTCTTCATCCACTCTCTCCATGATCGCTTTCACCTGTACATTTGATTATTACAATATGCCAAATCAACAAGGTCAATTTAAATCAACGTATATTCATCACTCTCCCTCTATGGTGGAGGCACATAAAATACATTGCACACTCTCAATAGTGTCGATCCCGACAATAATCACATCGCATGCTCTCCCTAGCACCGGCTCAATATCAATATACACGTCACATGCTCTCTCTAGCATTGACCCTGAAATATACACGTCGCTCGTTTGCCAGTGGCGACCACATCACTCACTTGTCAGTGGTGACCTGAATCACATCGCTCACTCCTCAGTGGCGACCCAATATCACATCGCTCGCTCGTCAGCGGCTACCACATCACTCACTCGTCAGTGGTGACCCAATATCACATCCCTCACTCATCAGTGGCGACCCATATCACATCGCTCACTCATCAGTGGCGACCCATATCACATCGCTCACTCGTCAGCGGCGACCACAAATCATATATACACATCACTCGCCTCAGCGGTGACCCCACTCTACATTCACACAACATGATCACATCGCACACTCTAGTGGCGACCTCTAAATAAACACATCACTCGCCTCAGCGGTGACCCCACTCTACATTCACACGACATGATCACATAGCACACTCTAGTGGCGACCTCTAAATAAACACATCACTCGTCTCTCGGCGGTGACCCTTTCACATCACTCAATCATAAATCACCATCCACAAGGATCACCAATCATCAATACATTATACAATAAACAGGAACGATTGAATCAGTGCTAACACATTGTCACGTACCTATGTCATCATGTAATTGACATACACAAACCCGATTGTCACATCATCTGTTGTCATATTCCAACAGCACAGTACTGTCTACCATTTCTTGTCCTCAGATATCATCTCATTTTCTCATTTCTCCTGCAATTTATGTTTACTCAGTACTGTATACAGATATGGCGTGCATACACTTCAATCTACACATATACAACATTAAACTATTAACAACATAGTATATCAGTTTGTCGCTCACACAACGACACAATATCAAAATTAACAACTCAAATCAATAATATATAGTATCACTTATGTTACCGGTCTCTTGTACTCCACAAAATACTACATCAAGTGCGTACGTTCATTGGCATCACCGGTTATTCTCACTATCACATTCATCGTATGCCATACATCCCTGTAACCACATTGGTTAGCAATAATAACAATTTCCATCATTTCATATCATACTATGCACATAAGCATATAAATATCTTGTCACACTGACACAAAACCGCAATCATGCATAAATCATGTGCTATATGTGTCTATCAACACATCCTTAGACCTTTAAACATCCCAAAGAGCTAACCACTGCTCTGATACCACTAATGTAAGGCCCCAACCCCTTAACTTGTCATTAGTGCATTTATGACGTCGTATGAGCATAAAATTTTCATTTCTTTAAAGAATCATTACATGCTTCACATAAACCCCCTGACTTTTATAAAAATTTGTGCAGAGTCTCCCCATAATTTGGGCTATCTAAAAATATAACACATCACTAAAACTAACTCCTAGCAAGGGAAAAACACAATACTAAAAGAACATAAGTAAGTTCCCGGCCAGGGAATACATAGTACTAAAGAGATATAAAAAGTGGACTTCAACACCATTATACAGTCCATATACACGACTCCAAGTGCTCACATACGAGCAACAAATAAATAAATGCCAATTAATATGCATAAATAGTATATGCCTTCAACCCATATTCAAACCACAAACCACACTCCGGGGAGCAGCATCGTTCAACGAGTTCAAGCTTACCATTCCAAGACGCCGTAGTACATGTCGTACCTGTTCTACCTGTTTCAACAGAAACAGCCCCCCACATAGGGTGAGCATACCAACATCACACTACACATATCATAACAATGTATAAAGTTCATGATATCACAATTTAAGAGTATCGAAAATCTATAAGATGTACTTCCTGTGAAGTTCTGAATCTGTACAACTTCCACGCAATGTTCCTGTTTCAAGCTTACACTCTTTTATAATATCAAGTTTAGTATCGTCATTTCGAATATGATACTCAACCACACGATGAATTCAATACAATGAGAATCTGTTATTTATGCTCAATCATAAATAATTCCATATCAATGCAGTTCCGTCTATCAATCTATCATTCAACACTTTCTCATACTGGTCATGCCAAAGGCATCCATACCCACTCCATGTCCGGACCACGTACATTTACGTGTCCACCATACCACATATAACAAACTCAATTCACATATTCGTTTCCTTGTATTCAGTCATCACAATCATTCACATATTCGTTCCCTTATATTCAGTAATCATAATTATTCACATACTCATTCCCTTATATTCAGTCATCACAATTATTCACATATTCGTTCCCTTATATCCAGTCATCATAATTCAACAATTTATGAATAATGAAATATGAAATAAATCATATTATACCTGCTCGTACGTCACTACGTACCTTATAGCCGACAACATGAACAAGCTACCCTCGACTTTCAGAAGTACATGGAGCATCTACATCGAATATCAATTCAACATTAGCTCACTAATAATACAATTGTTATCAATAGGTATTTCCAACTCCCAATCTAAAATTGATAACTCAATAAAATGGACATTGTCACATAATCAAGACAATCTATATTACTCAAATCAACTATATAATTAGTTCATAGCTTTGCCATTCAAATACTCAATAAAGTCTCCAATTCATGCTATTGCACACATGCAAGTATATTCTTTAATACACACTTTATTACATGTTTATAACACACATTAACATCTATCTAACTCACCTATTCACACAATGACACAAGCCCCAAGTTATTAGCATAACAAACCATAGCCCAACACTCCTCAAAACACAACCATGATATAAGCCAAAAAGTAGATTTTGTTACTACACAATTAGTAGAGTTTGGCCACCACTTGAACACCACTTAGGCCTATTATCAAACACTTTATAAGCATGATTTTCAAGCCCCATTAAAGCCCTAATTTTCGTCCATCATAGCCCCTAAAAGTCAGCCATTCAATTCCCCTCAGTTAAACCGTTATAGCACACAAATTGATCCATAAAAACACATAACTCCCTTCAAACAATCTGCTGAATTTTTGAAAAGAAACATGGCATAAACTCTTACATAATAGCAACATAAAAATCGAACCAAGCAGTAGGAAAATCGATCCATGTACATCAAGATTTTCGAACCAACCCAGGTGTAAAGATTGAACCATTTCAGCAAAGAATTCATGCCATGACAGCAAGGTGCAAACTCAACATACAGTATAATCTACATTTCAAAACAGCATGAATTCGATCAAGAAGAGCAGCCTCATTCGATCCTAAAACAAGGGAAAATCGAAATGAAATTAAAGCCAGTTTATGCAACTAAATCCACATATGTTTAAACTAGTTAAAATGCCAATCCAAGAGGTAGAAATCGTTTAAACAACAATCAAAATCCATCTATCATAGTGGCAAAACCGATCGTCCTTCTTACCCCAAACCAGAATGAAATTCGAACCAAACCTACATAACAATCTAGTATAACATTGAACCGATTTACAGTAAGATTTTTGAGCCGTAATCAACGTAAAATTCGAGCTGAAACTATAGAGATTTTGCACCCCAAAACCTCACACAACTCGCCAAAAAAACAGCAAGAACATGCGAGCAAGAATCGATCCCAGCAACAAAATAATTCAAGGAATAATAAAAGTGAACTCGCACACACGATACCTTGGAAAAATCGTGCTGGAACAGGGGAGAAATTCCGTTCTTCCAGTCGAGAGAAGGCGGCAAAGTGAAGGGCTCACGCAGCGACGTGAAGGAGAAAAGAAGGGAAAGAAATCGTGAGGTTTAGTGTGTGTTTGTGGTGTGGTGTGTGTTATACTCCAACCCTTATTTAATTTAAAACAAACACAACTTAATTCAACTCAACCCCTTACAATTTCAATAAAATCTCAACCTAAAGTAATCTTGATATAATAAGAAGAATTCCCTCGAATTCAATCTACACTATAGATTCAATTCGGGAATCATTTATCACAACTCCAGTACAAATATGGTTTCCAAGAATTTAATCTGTAATTATTTCATAATTACCGTAATTACTATCAAATAAATAATTATAAATTATTCCGAGCATCACAAATAAGGAGGATAACTAGCTAAGGAAATCGAGTAGTGTCTTACCCACACAAGCTTGAGCAAGAATCGCCCCAGAAACAAGGAATGAAAAATCGCCTCTTGCAAAAATTGAGGGAGACGGCGTGAGGTAGTGTAAGGGGAGAGGAGACCGATTTCTTGTGTGTGTAGTGGAGATGAGTATGTGTTTTTTTTCTAACCCTAGGTTTAATCCCAACCTTTCAAGTATTTTATCATTCAAATATTATCATTATTATTATCAATCCTCATGAAACTAATTTACACTAATAAGTTCATTCTAAAGTTATAAATTCAATCCCCGAACCATTTATCCCAAATCCGTTCCAAAATCCGATACTCAAAAATTAAATCCCGAGATAACATAAAATATCATAATAAAATCCATTTGACAATTAATAATTATTCCGGACATCACAATTCTCCCCAACTAATAATATTTCGTCCTCGAAATTTAAGCGCATGCTTACCATAAAAGGCAACAATTTAAATTGACGTACCATTATACAGTTCACATCTGTAGGACGACACCATCATTCGAATCATCATGGCTCGTAAACGTGGCGTACCACACCAACGATCTCAAGACTGTAAGTCACATCACTTTACCGTATTCCAACATTAGCATTCAATGAGCTAACATATATTAATACCACTGACATGTAGATTATAAAAGATCAATCATCATCATATTTACATACTTACAATGGATTGAATATTTCATACATTCTCTCTCGCTACCAGTTGTTCATAAAGTCTTGAAAAGATTTGATTATGTTCCTCTGTAACATCTAAGCAACAATAGATCTCATGAACTAGAATAAGCACTCCCCTTTTTCACGTTTGCTTGCCTATCTCATCACTTAAATTTTCTGTAGCATATAGATTTTTTTTGTCCAAGTCATGTCTTTCACTCCACTGTGTTACATGTATTCTGTTAACCAGTCACAGTAATAGTTTACTTTCATCATAGTGCACATCACATAATTGCTAAATCATGCAATTCATTCATATCATTTGTGTAGCAGAATGTATGACGACACATCAACAATTTTATCGTATAAATAACCTCATACCTGTGTGGTTGCAAACGTATGCAACTTATACCAAACTCGTCATATCGTACGTCACCCTTGTCCATATGAAATAATGGTACTCTTGAGCCCTTAAACATCAACTTCTCATATATCATCTTCTGGGTATTATCTGGTGCAATGCAATTACTAGGAAGCCCATTAGTAATTCTCATACGTATATCAACATTATACGCACAACAACCACATATCATTAATATCAAATCATAATGAATGGTCTAACACGAATATTCTTATATCACGATTATACGCACATATCATCATAATATCGTTCACCCCTCAAATTTATCTCATAACCCATCATTTATCCTTATTTACTTGGATAAGTTATCTTGTACTGTCCATCGCTCCTTACTAATCACTTGCATATAAACAATTTAAAACAATGCATCAACATTAACATTGAATAATTAATTTCAAACATTTGTAGAGTAACTCACCTATATGTACAATAGCATCAAGGTATCATGCTCATCACAGTACTCACATGATTTCAAACATCAACGTTTCCATATTTCATCACGCAGCTATCATCTGGTATGAAGTATTAGACAGAAGCTCATTAGTATTTCTCAAATACTCATAACATAACCACGTACCTCGTCATTTATGCATTATTGATATTCATAATGTTTCCGTCATC
Source organism: Haberlea rhodopensis (assembly GCA_907163345.1). NCBI lineage: Eukaryota > Viridiplantae > Streptophyta > Magnoliopsida > Lamiales > Gesneriaceae > Haberlea > Haberlea rhodopensis. Next base: position 868,869 of record CAJQUN010000092.1, read on the forward strand.
AAGTATTCCCTGCGTCAAAAGTTTCACGCAAATCCTATACGCATCATGCTACAACAAACTATCACATATATGTGTGATTGAAATTCAAGTGTGATTGAAATTCAACATAAAAATCACTTACATGCCTCAATGACGTAATTCCTTTATTCAACAAAGTACTATTTCATAAATGAATAACATATCATAGTGTAGTATGTATTCATGATTTCTCATACGTCATCTCATCACATATATCATCATTTATAGCCTTCCAGTTTCTAACACAATATCAAAATGGTCCATCATTTAAAGTGAATGGTCATATATCTCATCTATTCTCATTATGACATTATTATATTGGCTATCACATCATGTCTAACTTATCATTAATCACAACATGATTATTTATCAATGTTGTCATTATATACCAGAGAATAACATCATAATTTCGTACTTACTACGTCGACCCACAACATGCATGATGATCACACGTCCACACAGGACATTCGTAGTGATCTCACGTCATCCCGTGACGTTCCATGTCATCCATGACCTGTTCATTAATCTCATTCCAACATGGTTACACTTAACTCTACATATCATGAATCTATTAATCTCACAGTATACAAAACAATCATGTTTTCATAAACCGATATCAATTAAATCTGATCATCATTACCCCACTGTTATCTAGTATCTGTGTTGGGATATGCCCTAAGACATGTCATTGGATGATTGTTTTGACATACAATGTTTATGATTTTATGAATGGCAATTCATTATTATATATTATTCGTTTAACTGTGCAATGTGAATTAATATATATGTTAATGTCCTTAGAATAATATTGTATTATTCTTAAACATTGTCCCTAGTCAAGTATTATCATGAATCAGGATAATGATAATACTAGAGACTAGTATGTATTGATTGATGAATTGTTCATTGATATGAGATATCAAATCAACACATGGGTACATGTTAGAGAACGATGTACTGGACAGACCCACCATGAGAATGCAACATGGATAGTTATATGATTGTCATATGCAATTCTCATAGTGATAATAATGTATGTAATCCTTACGATTTGTGATCATCAGAGATCCCAACATAAGGAGTTATGTATCTTGATATTGTCAAATGTTACCCGTAACAGGGTAAACTATAAAGGCGACTATTGGATACACTACGAATTATGTAGAGGGATGTTGACTGATCGAGATAGGATTTGTCCCTCCTATATAATAGGAGAAGTGTTTGGCCCTTGATCAAGTGAGAACTAAAATGCATGGCCATGCTCGAATGAGTCGATATGTGATATCGAGCTTATTCGTTTATTCTAGTTCTACTTGGGGATCAAGAAATAAAGATTGAATATACGAGTATGACTATTCCATGACTCGTGTTCAATCTAAAAACAAAGGACAAAGGATTAAGTTACATGGTAAATATTATCACGGTTCCTAGGTTATGTCGAGTCATTGACATTCTTGTAATTTGGTAGTCTTGATGTGTTGCTAGATACCGCTCATTGCTTGTGACGTAAAATGAGATTTTATATCACTGCCAACATTACAAGATCCTATCGGGTCGCACAAAAGATTAAATCGATAAGGGAAATTAAATTCATGGGATGAATTAAATAATTAAGAGGAGTCTTAATTAAATGATTATAAGGATTTAATTAAATCATGGGTTTGGGCCCATAAGACTTTAAGAAAGTCTTGAACCTTAATTAAAGTCTTATAATATAAATACAAGGTTTTTGATTAATTGTTAATCATACAATTCATAACACAAAACCTAGCTACCATAGGAAGCTCTCGGCCACCAAGCTCTCGGCCACCTCTCTTGGCCGCCGCCTTGGTCTTTGATTTTTCCGGCCATCTTCCGATTTAGAATCGTGTGTGGCTCTTGTTACGGTTTAAGAACAAATCTAGCACTTTGCTCTTAAACTATCCCTTCCCGATTTGATCGTGTGGATACCGTTGAGGCAAAACTTGATAAGTTTTGCTAGTGACTCGAAGGAGGCGTTGGACGTGGTGCTGCTTCGTGGAATATGCTCAAACACGCTACAAGGGTGAGACTTTTGTAATCCCTAATCCGATATGATAACCTATGTATAGATCCGGTGTCTTGTAATCCATAAAATTTTATATTCCGCTGCGTACTATGCTTGATGGATTACTTACATTGGTATCAGAGCTGTGTACAAGGCTCATATCGGATTTATGTGGTTAAATTGTTTTAATCATATTAGAATTAATATTGCATGCTATTTAAAACTGTATGAACATATATGATATGTTAATATTAAGTTTGTGAAATTATCATGAAATTATATTTGATATAATTGATGTTTGATGTATACGATACACGAAGCGAATAATCGAATCAATTGTATGATGTTTCGGCCACCACCTAGTGCACTTGACCCACGGCTTAGCCACGTGAGCCCTAGGGTTTTTGAACCCTTGGCTCGAGATGGCCTAGTCGTTGTGGCTCATGTTCGTGCATGGAGGTTTCGAGACGTGGATGAGTTTTGAACTCTTTGGCTCGATAATGGTTCACGCATGCATGGATAAGTGGCTTCACCACGTGAGAGCTAGGGTTTTCGAACCCTTGGCTCGAGATGGTTGAGCCACTACCGTGCATGGCCTGACCATGATTCGTGGCTCATAAATTCGGGCGTTTCGAACAAGTTGGCTCGATGGAAACACAAGGAAGGAGCAAGGCGGCTAGGGTTAGACCCTAGCGCCGCCGCCGCTCGCTCATAGGTTCGGACCGAGCCGTGGGCTAGGGTTTCGAACCCTAGGCCCATGATTGGTCCAGCCATGATCGCTAATGGTTCGAACCATGATGGTTCGTAATTTAATCGCTTAAGCTCGTGGCATGTGATGTCCCGAGCGTACGATAATTTTTCAAAATTTATTTTACGGTTTTAATTAGAATTAAATTTTAAAATGTTTAGAATTTAATTAATTAAATGTTAAAGCATGTTTTATGTGTTGTTTGAGCATGGCGCATGGTTATAGCCCTTTGACCTATTAGATAGGATTTGTGAATGTTTGTAATTTATAATACGGCCTGCGAGTCGTGCCTTCTCTATTTTTCTCTAAATGTTATCCTTCCCCTATGTTCCCCTCGAATGTGAATCGAGGAATTCTATATTTGTAAATGTAATATAGTATAGATTATTTTATTGATGGTGATCAATGAAGATGGAGCTTGGTGCCGGGAGAGGAGGCCATTCACAACTTGGAGCCATTGGAAGGTGCTTATGAAGTTACCTTAGGTTGACTCTTAGGATTTTCTCATTGGCTTGAGAAAATCGCTAGTAGGGGCTATAACCATGTCACGTTTAATTATGTATGTTGATGCATGATTTATCTTATGTTTTAGATTGATAATTGTATTACACATATATGTAGATATGTATACACCTATATGTAGTGGACATATTTTAAATTATCAAACTAATCATGAGATCAATAAATCCCTCTAAAATATTAAGTTTTAGATGCCTTCCAAAATTAAAAGTACTCGTCAAAACTTCGATTGTACATGTGTGGGTTTGCCAAAGCAAAGCACCGTGGCAATCTTAGTAAGGCGCGAAAAGATAAAAGTGATATCCGTTATACTTTAAATTGGGTACGACTTAACTAGGTTATCTCAATAGGATTGGGAACCTAGAGGCATGGGTTGGATAATAATTCATTTGATGAATTGAACAAAGTGTTGTTCGTCCAACTATCCAAGAATTACATGCGATGTAATTGACAAAGTGTTGTCTACCTAAATAACCGAGTCTTGGGCGATTAGCCAAAGCTAAGTCAAGATTAGACAAAATATGGATCTTGGCCCACTAACGGTTACGAGGGTTGATATTTTTAAACAAAATAGTGTTAGTATCATTTAATATAAGACCATGATAAATGATTAAATCATAAACTTATTTTGCATATTTATATTGTAGATATCCATGGCAACTAACAATACAACAAGCACATTATCACTGCGATCGGTCCTTGAGAAGGACAAATTAAATGGGACAAACTTCCTAGACTGGTATAGGAATCTGAGGATAGTCCTCAAACAAGAAAAGAAGCAATATGTCCGAGAGGAACCCTTACCTGTTGAGGAACCTCCCCTGACGGCTACTAGAGCCGATAAAGATGCTTATAAGAAGCATCAGAATGACGCACTTGGTGTTGGCTGCCTTATGCTTGCCACCATGAACTCTGAGCTTCAGAAGCAACATGAGGAAATGGAGGCGTTCGATATGATCGAACACTTATAGCAATTGTACCAACAGCAAGCTAGACAAGAGAGGTATGACGTCTCTAAAGCGTTGTTCCAGTGCAGGATGGTAGAGGGAAGCCTAGTTGGAACTCATGTACTCAAGATGATTGGGTACATTGAGAATCTGGAGAAGCTGGGTTTTCCATTGGACCAAGAGTTGGCCACCGATGTGATCTTGCAATCGTTGCCTGAGAGCTTCAGTCAATTTGTAGTAAATTACAATATGACTGACATGGAAAAGACTCTACCACAATTGATTGGTATGTTGAGAACATATGAAGCAAATACAAAGAAGACTAAGGCCACAAATGTTCTTATTGTGAATAAGAGCAAAGGAAAGGCCAAAGCTAAGGGCAATAAGAAAGCAAATAAGGTCTTTGTTAAATCTAAGTCAAAGTCTTCTGCACTGAAGCCAAAGGGAGGGATAGAGAAACCGTTTCCATTGCGGTGAGACCGGTCATTGGAAAAGGAACTGCAAAGTATATCTGGAGGATCTCAAGAAAGGAAGTGTGACTTCCCCTTCAGGTATTTTTGTTATAGAAGTCAATTTATCTACTTCTTCATCATGGGTATTAGATACTGGATGTGGATCTCACATTTTTGTAAATGTGCAGGACCTCAAAAGGAGTAGATTGTTGGCAAAAGACGAAGTTGATCTCCGAGTTGGAAATGGAGCAAGAGTTGATGCATTAGCTGTAGGGGATTATCATTTATCTTTGCCTTCGGGTTTATCGTTGATTTTAAACGATTGTTATGTTGTGCCTTCAATTACCAAAAACATTTTTTCTATTTCTTGTTTGGACAAGTATGGATTTTCATTTATTATAAAGGACAATTGTTGTTCCATTTATCTAAATGATATGTTTTATGCTAGTGCACAAATGATGAATGATCTTTATTTATTAAATCTTGATATGCCTGTCTATAACATAAATACTAAAAGGATTAAAAATAATGATTGTAATCCGACTTATCTCTGGCATTGTCGCTTGGGCCACATAAACGAGAACCACATATCTAAACTTCATAAGGATGGAGTATTAGATTCATTTGATTTTGAATCATATGAAACATGTGAATCTTGTTTAATGGGCAAGATGACTAAAGCCCCTTTCAGGACATGTTGAAAGGACAAATGTTTTATTGGGACTAATACATAGTGATGTATGTGGGCCAATAAGTACACAAGCTAGAGGTGATTTTCAATACTTCGTTACATTTACTGATGACCTCAGTAGATATGGGTATGTGTACCTAATGAAGCATAAGCATGAAACCTTTGAAAAGTTCAAAGATTTCAAGAATGAAGTACAAAACCAACTTGCAAAAGTATCAAAATCCTTCGATCAGATCGAGGAGGTGAATATTTAAGCCAAGAATTTCATGACTATCTAAAGGAGTGTGGGATAGTCCCACAACTCACTCCTCCGTATACTCCACAATGGAATGGTGTATCCGAGAAGAGAAATCGAACTTTGTTGGACATGGTTCGATCAATGATGAGTCATGCAGATCTTCCGATATCCTTTTGGGGACATGCTTTAGAAACAGCAATATTCTTACTGAACCGTGTTCCATCTAAATCAGTGGAAAAGACACCATATGAGATATGGAATGGGAAGCGTCCTAGTATATCTTTTATGAAGATTTGGGGTTGTGAGGCTTTCGTTAGACGTCACGACTAACAAACTTGGACCCAAATCTGATAAGTGTTTATTTGTGGGGTATCCTAAGGAAACGAAAGGATTCTATTTCTATTATCCCACCGAGAACAAAGTAGTTGTTGCTCGGACTGGTGTATTTCTTGAAAGAGAATTTATTTCTAGAAAAACCAGTGGGAGAAAAATAGAACTTAGTGAAGTTCAACCACAAGAAAACACTGAACCTAAGATTGAGATGGAAACAGAGCAGGCACCGCAAATTGTTGTGGAAGAAGTACCTGCTCAAGAGACACAAACCCAGCGTAGGTCTGTAAGAGAATACCGGGAGCCACAGAGATATGGATTTCTTGTGACTCAACAAGGTGACTTACTACTTATTGATGAGGATGAGCCGTCATCTTATCAAGAAGCTATAATGGGGACTGATTCTGAGAAATGGCAAGAGGCCATGAAATCTGAGATGGAATCCATGTATTCAAACCAAGTATGGACTTTGGTTGACCCACCTGAAGGGGTACGACCCATAGGGTGCAAATGGATTTTCAAAAGAAAGACCGACATGGATGTTAATGTACAGACCTATAAAGGTCGATTGGTTGCAAAAGGTTTCCAACAAATTTATGGTATTGACTATGATGAAACATTTTCACCAGTTGTCATGGTTAAATCCATTAGGATCTTACTTGCAATAGCTGCATTTCATGATTATGAAATCTGGCAGATGGATGTCAAAACAGCTTTCCTTAATGGAAATCTGCTTGAGGATGTGTACATGACACAGCCCGAGGGTTTTGTCGATCCAAAGGATGCTGGAAAGGTATGCAAGCTACAACGATCCATTTATGGATTGAAGCAAGCTTCTCGGAGTTGGAATCTTCGTTTTGATGATGCAGTCAAAGAGTTTGGTTTCATCAAAAACGTAGATGAACCTTGTGTCTACAAGAAGGTCAGTGGGAGCATAATTATCTTCCTAATATTGTATGTAGATGACATACTTCTAATTGGGAATGATATCCCTGCCTTACAATCTGTAAAGATTTGGCTAGGGAATTGCTTTTCGATGAAAGACTTGGGATGTAGGGTCTTCCTACCTTAACATCATCTTAATAACATATTAGGGACTAAACATGCATTTATAACTTCATAGGGCACCGGTTGTAGCTTTGAGCTAATAAGATTACAGGCCAAAAATGAAATTTCAAACTTAATTAATTACATTCTCAAAATGAATGTTAAGGCGATAGAATTATACTACTCCTAGAGTAGAGACTATCCAAAAATCCTGTATCCTAACTTCTTTCATGCTCCTCATAGCTCACTGCCTCAACCCGACCCTTAGTCCTTTAGTCCAAAAGTGTACCTATAGGAACAACTCATCATGAGCATATACATCATTACTTAACATCATAAGGTAATGGCATATAAATAAATGCATGAAAGTAATTGGTAACATATACTTCCTGGTTAATTGTATTAACCCTCTTTGGTTGTCCCTGTTTCATAATCATGCATGTAATCATTAGTTCTTGACATAAATGATTAAAATCGTACTTCACTTATATGCTCGTAATCAACAATGTTAATTAGAAATGGGACTATCCTGGTTCTATTATGACAGCAGCACAATTGGCCCCCTCGCTCGACATAAAGCGGAATTGTGATACCCCTCGCTACGCCTTGATATCTCCTCGCTTAGCGGAATATGATACCCCTCGCTACGCCTTGATAGCGGATGTATCCCCTCGCTAATTATGTGAGCGGCAAGTACCTTCCTCGCTTGCCCATAATAACCACCGGACATTCAACCATTCTTAATAACATAGTTAAACGTACATCATCATCATCATATCATAAACATCGTCATCTTATAAACATCATCATCTTATAAGCATCATTGTCATATAGACATCGTCATCTTATCATAATCGTCATCGTAAACGTCATATCATCTTCATTTATCATAACATCATCATCATAAATTTACTTATCATAATCATCATCATAGACATCATGAATATCATACAATCAATGCATGGTCATAGTTTAGGAGTGTGTTACCGTCCGATGCCCGTACGCTTCTTACGTACCTTAATTCCAAAAGTGGAGGAATTGGAGAACTTTATCTCCTTGATGTCGTTGGCACCTGGGATGGTTCTACACAACCATACAAATCGATATTAGAAGCTAAACAATAGCCAAATACCAAAAATTCATCAAAAATCATCATTTTCCACTTTTTCAACAATGGCGATCGATCGCTACTTGAGGCGATCGATCGCCTCACTTTTTGCCTTGCGGCGATCGATCACTTCATTTCAGGCGATCGATTGCCTGCTACGCGAAATGGCTACTGGCCTTCGGCGATCGATCGCCTCTTTTCAGGCGATCGATCGCCACCTTCTGGTGCGCGATTTCTCACCATTTTTGTACCAAAATTCTTCCCAACTCCCACAACACTTATAACAACAAACTCAAAACACAAAAACACTAAAAACCTTCATCAAACATCATCAAAACACCAAAAATCTAACATCCCACCAAAAATCACACCAACCCAAACAAACCCATTTCAAAATCCTTTAAAACCCTTCCAAATTCAAACCATACTCTACAAAAACAACAAGGAGTGATATATACACATCCTAGGTCTTAATTCTTACCAAGAATCACAAGAGTAAAGCTTTTGCAAGAACTTCCTTCCCACCTTTGGGCCAAAATCGAAAATGAGGGGGAAAAGGGTTTGGGAAATGATTTTGGGGATTTAGAGTGGAAAGAGATAAGGTGAAGTAAAGTGGTGGGGTAAAGGGTTAAAAACCCCCTTTACTTAAACTTGCACCCCACAATTAGCATGATGTATTTTATACCCTTAAAAGCATTTTACAAAAATGCTACAAACTTCCTCTAAAATCACGCTTTCCTCATAATTGGTAATCAATAAAATTAAATCATGTTAACACTTCATTTCACATAAATCAATTACCAACATAATTCATCATATAACCATCATTAAAGAAAAAATTGCATATAATCAGTTTTGGGGCATCACATTACTCCCCTACTTATAAGATTTCGTCCTCGAAATCGCATGCACTTACCCAAAATGAAACTAAACATAAATCATACCAGAAAATAGTTCCGGGTAAAGTTGCATCATATGCCGTTCCGTCTCCCACGTAGCCTCATCGACACCCCGACGATCCCTCTGAACTTTGACCATCGGTATAATCTTGCTTCGTAATCTGCGATCCTCACGATCCAAAATTCAGACCGGTCATTCAACGTAGGATACGTCTGAGTCCAACTGCACTTCGGTAGGCTGTAATACATGAGATGGATCTGGCTCATACTTCCGCAACATAGAGACGTGAAAGACATCATGAATACCAGATAGAGATGGCGGTAGAGCCAAGCGGTAGGCCAAAGTACCGATACGCTGCAATACTTCATACGGCCCAACATACCTCGGGGATAACTTCCCCCGCATACCAAAACGAACTACACCCCTGAAGGGTGAGATTTTTAAGAAGACCTTGTCTCCTATGACACCCGAATGAAAGGAGAAACATTAAGACATATATACAGATCACATTCAGGCATTAGGATGCTAAAAAATGAGCAATGAATAAACGAGTATAAATCTACTCGCATACAATCACATCACCCTTTACTAATACTGATATCATGCTCCTGGTAGTATTCCACTCTGATGTCTCGAACTCACTTAAGAACCGATGTCATACCTGCTTTACCTGTTTCACAGAAACAGCCCCCACATAGAGTGAGCATACTCCAACTCAATAATCATTCACGCATCAATATACAAAATTGTAATGCAACAATTAAGGTTAGTGAAAATCTATAAAATATACTCCCTGTACAATTTCGAACAGGCATAGCTATCACGAACTGTTCCTGTTTCAATCTTATACACTTTCATAAACATCAAGTTCAGTATCATTATTCAAAACATGACACTCATCAATGCAATAAATTCAATATAATCACAATTCATCCTTTATGCTCAATCATAACGAATCTCATATAAAAGGCAACTCTGCCTATCAGTTAATCTAATTCTCAACCATTTCTCATATCGATCATGCCAAAGGCATCCATACCCAACTCAATATCCGGACCACGTACATTTACGTGTCCACCATACCACATATATCAAACTCAATTCGCATATTCATTTTCTTATATTCAGTTATCACAATTCAACGATACATGAATACTGGAATATGAAATAATTCATCTTATACCTGCTAGTACGTCACTACGTACCTTATAGTCGACAACATGAACAAGCTACCCTTGACTTCCAGAAGTTCATGGAGTATCTATATCGAATATCAATTCAATATTAGCGCATTAATAATATCAATAGGTAATTCTAACTCCCAATCTAATACCGTGAATCGATAGCTCAATAAAATTGACATTATCACATAATCAAGACAATCTATATTACTCAAATCAACTACACAGTTAGTTCATACATTCGTCATTCAAATACTCAATACAGTCTCCAATTCATGCTATTGCACACATGCAATTATATTCATTAATATACACTTTAATACATGTTTATAACACATATTAACATCTATCTCATCTACTCACACTACTACTCAAACTCAAAGGTATAAACATCTCATACCATTGACCAACACCCACTAAGAAACTATAATGCTTTTAAGTTTGAAAGTATAGGATTTTCACCCCCAAATGATCAATACTTTAGGCCAACACTTGAACACCGTTTAGACATATTATCAAACACCTCATGAGCATGATTTTCAAGCCCACAATAGCCCTGAAACTCAGCCATAAAAGCCCCAATTGTTCGGCCATCACAACACACACATTCTTGATCCATTATAACACATAATCCCTTACCACAATCTGCAAAATTTATGAACTAAAAAGGCAGCATGCTTAACAAACTGAACCACATAAAATTGAACAACATAGCAGCAGAAATTTTCGAGTTCAAAACATCAACAAAAAAAGCCAAAAGCAGGGAAAATCTTCGACTCAAAGCAAGAAGAAATCGAGCCCACTACAGCAGATTTCAACATATGGCAGTAGACATGCAAGCAACAGATTTCGAACCATATTAGCTTAGATTTTTTGAAACAAGATGCAACAAATTTTGGCCAAGAACAATCAAAAAACTTGAGCAAAACAACAAGATTTTCGAACCATAAGGGGGCAGATTTTCGACCCTTATCTGTGGAATTTTCGAGCCATAAACTCAACACATATTTTCGAACATAACTTGGCACAAAATCGAATAATAATCGTGCAAGAATCGAAGAATAAGGAGGATAACTAGCTAAGGAAATCGAGTAGTGTCTTACCCACACAAGCTTGAGCAAGAATCGCCCCAGAAACAAGGAATGAAAAATCGCCTCTTGCAAGAAATGAGGGAGACGGCGTGAGGTAGTGTAAGGGGAGAGGAGAGCGATTTCTTGTGTGTGTAGTAGAGATGAGTATGTGTTTTTTTCTAACCCTAGGTTTAATCCCAACCTTTCAAGTATTTTCTCATTCAAATATTATCATTATTATTATCAATCCTCATGAAACTAATTTACACTAATAAGTTCATTCCAAAGTTATAAATTCAATCCCCGAACCATTTATCCCAACTCCGTTCCAAAATCCGATACTCAGAAATTAAATCCCGAGATAACATAAAATATCATAATAAAATCCATTTGACAATTAATAATTATTCCGTACATCACAAGACTAACTATCATCATGCATAAATATGTGCTACTTGTTTCCATCAACATGTTCCTAGGTCCTCAACAACCCCAAATAGCAAACCACTACTCTGATACCACTAATGTAAGGAACCCCGTGACCTTAACCAGCTAATAGTGTATTAACCCATGTATTTAGTGCATACAATCATATAATCAGGGGAAAGAACCACATGCTACCATAACATAACATACCAATAATAAAATTTCTTACATTAAACCATGTAATGTCCAATTCCCCCATTCAAGTCCACTTACATAGCATGCACCCTTATAATACACTAACATGTTACTCAATTCATTTAGAAATTCCTCACATTGATTGCATGCAACATATGAATTAAAAGAGAAAGGCCCTTGCCTTTTTTTTATACAAACCATATACACATAATACGGTGCTCACATGCGAGCATCAAATGAGAGAATGTGTATTTTATGTATAAAGTACACTACACGATACCGGTACTGGTACTTCGGTCCTAGAAGCACCTCTGATCCATAGCTCGATCTCAACTCCGGAGCTACAGATGTACCTGTTCCACCTGCCCCAACAGAGACAGCCCCACACGGGGTGAGCATACCAATACCATCATTTCAATAATCACAGTACATAATTTACAGAATATAAAACTGTAATATAAAAGATACTCCCTATATAGTATCGTTACCACATGTAATCCCCGTGTAGTTCATGTTCTCAAAATAATCGAAACCATCAAATTCCCAAAAGCCAGTTAATCATTTCTTGATTAACTAAATCCATTCCCTAATTGCCAATTTCCATAATTAATGAAATCCAATCATTTATAATGTTTATAGATATCACACGTATCTAAACAATGGTTCAACAATCCCATTTCATCGCTTGCTCAAAAGCAGCGGCATTCATAACTGATATTCGCTACATAGCGACAACATCTCAACCGTTTGCTCGCTCCATGGCGGCACCATATAGTTCACAACACATATCCATTTATTGCAATTACAATATACCATGCATTCAACAGTTGCAATAAGATATAAAGTTATGCTCGTACGTTACACGTACCTTATAATTCCATAAATCGAGTCCAACCTTGCCTTAGTCCCGTGATCCCGTGAATTACGTGCTAAACACAATTAATAACTCCTAATTAATTACAAGCATACAACCACGTGCCCCATCACGTTCACAACCTCCAATTATATCGTCTATCCATGACGATTAACCATTTTTAAAAGACCTCGGGCGAAGCATGTATAGTACTCAAAATATTCCATTTTATAAGTTTATTGATAGCCAAAAATACAATTGAGTAGTCCATTTTAAAGTGTAGCATTCCCATTGAAATGTAGACATTGCCCCCGAAAAGCGGCTAATTAAACCCCGTTTCCAAAATCTCAACTTTTAACAAAGTTTTGAAAAAACTCAAACTTTCGAGCCGCGATCGATCGCTGCTTTTGTCGCGATCGATCGCGTGCACCCGCTGCCAAACAGAACCTTCTCGCGATCGATCGCTAGTCTCCGCGATTGATCGCCAAACCCCTCGCGATCGATCGCTCGCTGAGAAATAGCGATCGATCGCCAAAACTGTACATCTTCTCCAATTTCCATCATAATGTCGTGATCGATCGGCACCAAGCCGCGATCGATCGCGACCTGCGATTTTCTGAAAAACTCGAGCTTCAATGGTGTTTTTCACACTCAAACTCAAAACCAACACCCCCAACACCTCCACAACTTCAAATATACCAATAAAACTTCAATAACAAACTTTAAGATTTTTACCAAAAAAATCCCCAAATCCAAACCATCACAAAACTTAACCAAAAACAACAATACCACAATCAAAACGAAGATAAAAGTGATGAGGAGAATATTACCAACTTATCTTCGAGAAATTCGGCTCCCAAGATTAGCCTCCATCGATTTTGCTTCCAAGGAGAAAAAGGGAAGGGTTGGGGAAAGGGTTGAGCGCGAGAGAGAGGAGAGAGAGAAGAGAAGAGTTCGTGCAATGACTGAACACCGAGTCCACTTGGTATATATAGTACCAAGGCTAAAAAATCCCAAGTCCTCCACAAATACATCACGACTCATTAAACATCATATGTGTTTAATAATTATCTCTCAATCTCAATTTTTCATTACCAGCCCCAACTCAAAGCACTCCGGACCCCAGATCCCACCAAAACCAAATTCCAAGGTTTATCACCACGATGAGTGTTAGGAAAACATTTCTATGTTTTGGTGGTGACAAACATCAACTGGATGAACACCTACCGGGTATCAGACCCCTACCGGGTATCAGACACCTACCGGATATCAAAGACCTACCGAGTGACAAAGACCTACCGGATGATGGACATCAACTGGACAGACATCAACCGGATAGACATAAATTGGATGGACATTTACTGGACAAAGCATCAACCAGGATAATCTCACAGTTGAACAAAGAAGGCCAGCAGAAGTCTAACCATCCAGTAAGAGCACTAAGCAACGAGACAAAATAAGTACAACATTCTCTGACAATGGTACAACATAGCGGTGCACACTGCTATATCTCCACCACCATTACCGTCAGAATAAAAGAGTGTTGCTTAACAAATTAGGAAAGAAGACAATCTGAATTTGGAAAGCTGATCTCTTCCTAATACAGAAAAGCTACCGTTGGACCTCTGATTCTATAAATACGTCCAAACAAAGAATGAAGAGGTTAGCTGAGCGATTTATTCATTCAAAGAGAAACACTCCTTCAACTTACTGATATTGTATAAGTTCAGCAAAAGAGCAGACAAGTAGTGCAACTGAATCTGTGACAGATTATTTCCAACTGAAGTCAGCTGCTCAAGAACACTCGAAGCTAAAAGTTTATTTTGTAAAGAGTGTCATAGAATCTTTTGTAATAAAATTAAGAAGTTGTGATTGCTAGGAGTTAGGCCAAGTTGTGTGAGTGCCTAAGAAGGTTGTATACTGTAAAGTGTAAATAAAGTCTTCTAGTGAATCCTTCCTGCAAAGGAAGAAGGGGAGACTAGAAGCGTTGTGCTTCGATCTTCCAGAAACAATACTTGTGTTCTTACTTATTACTTACTTACTATTCTGTTTTACTCCTCACAAGTCTAGCAGACATCTTCCGCACTATAATCAGTGTCTGCTGACTTGCCTTATATTGAGAAGCTACTGTAGCACTTAACAGTCTGCAGTTAACCCGAGAAAAATCGAAATTGAATCTAGTGTTTATTCACCCCCCCCCCCCCCCTTCTAAACACTACCTCGATCCTAACAAGTGGTATCAGAGCTTAGGTCTTCTCAATCTTGAGAGATTACCAAAAACTGATGGCCTCATTCAGCAAGATTCCAATATTCAAGAAGGATGAATATGACGATTGGAGAATTCGTATGCAAGCACATCTAAGTGCCCAAGATGATGATATGTGGTTCGTCATCACTGATGGACCAATGAAGATCATGAAAGTCAATACAACAACTGCTATCTCTGGTGGTGAACCTCATATGGTTGAAAAGGATAGATCCTTCTGGACAAATGAAGAAAAGAAAAAGGCAAATCTGGACAACCTGGCAAAAGACATACTGTTAAAAATTCTGGACAAAAATATGTTCAACAAGGATCAAGATGTGTCCCACTGCAAAGGCCATCTGGGAAAAGATTGCTCAGCTGTGCAAAGGAAATGATCAAACCAGGAAAACAAGCTCCCTGTTGCCTTACAGAAGTTTTAAAACATCAAATGATGTCAGGAGAAACTCTACGCGAATACGATGAGAGAGTAACTGGCATCATAAATGAACTCAATAGCCTTGGTAAAGATCTATCCAACAGGGAAGTCACTCTAAAAGTCATGAGAGGTCTCCCAAGAGAGTGGGATGTAAAGACGATTGCTATGAGAGAATCAAAAGATCTAAACAAAATAGACCTACACGACTTATTTGCTGACTTAAAAGCTTATGAGTTCGAACTAGGTATTCGGATTGAAGATGAACCCAGCACTAGTCAACCAACCAAAGCTCTTACTGCATCTGAAGCTCCATCTGTCACAACAGAGATGACTCCTGAAAAAATATGCAATGATGCAATGGTGCTATTTGTCAAGAAATTTGGAAAGTTTATGAAGAAAAGTCAGAAGACTTATCAATCCTATCCAAGAAGACAAAGCTTCAAGAATAGATCAGATGAATATGAACGTGTATGCTTTAACTGTCTCAAACCAGGACATTTTATTGCTGACTGTCCTAAACCGAAGAAGGATGATCAAAAGAAAGGACCAAAAGAATATAGAAAGTCTAAAGAGAATAGAAGATCATCCAGAAGAGACAGAAGAACAGAAAGTACTGGTGGCGAAAGAAAACAAGAACAAATGGGCTGACTCAGAATCAGAAACTTCTTCCAGCTCATCCAGTGACAGTGAAGATGAAGAAGTTCATTGTCTAAATGGCCACGACGACGAGTGAGGAAATGATCCTAATCTTCTGAATTTACACATATTGAGCTCACAAATGCATTCAGGACATGCTAAATGAGTATCAGATGTTGTACGAATCCTTCGAGAATTACAAGACTGAACAACAAGTCCCAACAAAAGCAGAACAACGAATGTGATTGTGAACAATCCACTGAGTTGAAAAGCTTGAGGGATAAAGTAAGTCAGCTCGAGAAAGAAATGGATATGAAGCAACATGTGCACACCAGAAACTCAGTAAGCTGGTTCGCACATGGAATGCATCTACTGCCAAAAAGGATGAATGAATTAAGCTTGAGTCGATAAGACTTGCTGGTGATCTTACCGGTATAGGCTACTCTAACAATGATAGTAATTCATCCGGCATCAAATCTCAAGTGTGTCTAGAAAAGAAACAAGATTTCAACCAATGAATTTTGTTAAATCAAGCACAGTATATGAACCAAGTGAGTTGGTTAAGGAATCTGTTGAACCAATACTCTTCAAAGAACGGGCATCACACAAAGGTATTGGTTATGTGGAGCCAAAGAGAGAGCTCGACAGGGGCAAATGTTTAGAAATAAACCCACTGGTCAGGCCACTCGAGAGGTAAAACCTAACTGGTATCATAATTGTATGCCTGTCCAAAAGAGATACATGCTTCCTAACAGAAACCAAAAACCTAAACAACACGCATACACTCAGTATCACATGTATCACCCAAGAATAACTTCTTCAGCTAATGCACACACATTTCAGGACACACACAGACCCAAACAATTCAGGGTTATACAAGTGTGGGTCCCGAAAGGACTAATCCTGCCCGGACCCAAGTAGGATTGGGTACCAATCATATTTCGCTTTAATTGCAGAAAACTAGAATGCATCAAGTTCGGAGCTCAGAGTGGTTTCTGGACAGCGGATGCTCTAAACATATGACAAGAAATGCGAGCTTATTGTCTGAACTAGTGGACTCCACCGGACCCAGAATAACTTTTGGAGACAACGCGAAAAGGTAGAACCGGGGTAAGGGTAAGATTATCTACGGTAACATTATTATTAAAGATATTCTGTTGGTTGAAAATATATGCTATAACTTGATTAGCATAAGTCAACTCTGTGACAATGGTCATTCTGTAGAATTCAACCAGCACTCATGCACAATCAAATCTACTGATGGCAGTATATTACTTGTAGGAAGAAGGCATGATAACACATATAAAATGATTGGAATCTTAACCAGCTACCTCCTCTACCTGCTTTGCTGCCCTGAATTCTTCCAAAAATTGGCTTTGGCACAAACGATTGAGTCACTTAAATTTTAAAACTATTGCCAGTCTGCGTAAACTTGATCTAGTCATTGGACTGCCCCAAATTGAGTTCTCAAAAGACAAGATCTGTGCAGCATGCCAACTTGGTAAGCAAATCAGATCCTCCTTTAAGAATAAAGGGGAGTAAATCTTCTTCTCGGTGCCTAGAGTTGCTGCATATGGATCTGTTTGGTCCTATACCAGTAACAAGTCTAGGGGGAATGAAGTATACCCTAGTGTTAATAGAAGATTACACTCGTTTTACATGGGTCCTGTTCCTAAGTGGCAAAGATCAGGCTACTCCAAAGCTGATCAAACTACTGAAAAGACTCCAAAATGAGAAATCATGTGGATAGATCAATAGATAGAATTCGCAGTGAAAAAGGTACTGAGTTTACAATCAGTCACTCGAATCATATCTAGATGACCTTGGTATTAAACATGAATACTCTGTGCTAGAACTCCTCAACAAAATGGAGTTGCTGAGCGTAGGAACCGCACTTTGAAAGAAGCTGCGCGAACTATGCTTGCGGAATCAGAAATATCGAGAGATTTTGGGCAGAAGCTGTCAACACAGCTTGTTATACGCAGAACAGATCAATGATTAATAAGCGAGCAAAAATAAAACCCCTATGAGATCTGGAATGGCAGAG